>JAYMFT010117768.1:0-13344 GCA_038088735.1 Panulirus argus
CATCCCTGCTCTCTGTTTAAGGTTATTCCACTACCGAAGTACAGCCCCATCTGTACCGTATGAATTAACTTTTGCTCATAACCTCTGATGTGGAACTTTATCGAATGCATTTGGAAAACTAGATAGATGGAATAAACTGCTTTGCCTTCAACAACTAAATATAAGATGAAAAGCTAATCATGTATAAATTGATTAAAATATCGTGAAACTACACAAATGAGGAACTGGAAATCATACACTCATTCAGTATTGGTGTAGTAAACGAATTAAGATGGTTAGATTACAAAGCAGTAAATGCAATATTATTAATGATAAAGTATGACAATAAAAAGTTGAACATGCGGGGCCTCATGTGCGTAAAATTACCTCCGCTCATGCAAGAATAGGTCGTCACATCCAGGAATCAGTGTAGGTGTGCATGTAATGTTGTGGAGTTTCTGTTCGTGTGTGTGTCTGCACATGTATGATTCTACATGCAGGTCTTTTCATGCGTGTATGGGTCCCGCACATGTCTGTTTCTGCTTACACGTCTCTCTCTGTCCATGCGCACGCGTCTGCGAGTATGTTTTGCTACACGACCAAGTATTTTGTGTGTGTGTGTCTACTTACTGTATTTGATGTCCTATTTTTAGATATGGAGAGGGATGATAGTTGAAAATGTTCAAGAAATGTGGCCCTAACAGTGTTAGAACTGCCTCTCCGTGAAACCTGATAAATGAGCTTTCTAGGATATTGTCACCCAACACAATACAATGTAAATAATCAAATTTTTCTTTACAAATTGTTATACTCATTTTTTTTCTGTTCATTTTCACTTCATAATAATTTCTTCCCACAAACATAAACTAATCAATGTTCTTTCAAATCGTTTTGCATCACCCGAAATACTGAATATTTCCCTTACTTTTCAAACTATTTGAATTCCTCTTTTCTTGAATATAAATCAAGTTCACATTATCACTGTTAAGAAAATTATTTTCAGCAAAACACTTGACAAAAAAAGAGTACCAATAAATGCTTCACTTGACCACTGACCATTTCACCATGTATTAATTATACATATCACATATTAGCTATACAGACAACGCAACGCTCGCCGTAAATCTTCCTTCCCCGGAGGTCAAGGGGAGACTGACAGTTGAGCAGTCAACTGATGTGGCTCGAGGGCAGGGTCAGGTAGAAAAAAAGGTCACAGGCAGTGATGGTTTGACCAACAGTCCAGTAGTTTGGCAGAGTCGATATAAACAAATAAACGATAACTTATGCTAGCTGTCTCAATATACTGTTCTAATTGCTTAAAAAAAATTAATGTATTTATTTTTCTTATTGTTTCATAACTGAATTAAGGGTATATTTGGAGACCCCAATGGAGATACACAACAGGCAAACAAGTGGACGTGGCTATGGCTGTTTGCTCACTCAGGGGCATCATCACCGTTACATAAAAAGAAAAAAATGTGTTTTCCTCTTTTTTGTACATAAAACAATTGTGACATCAAGGATAAGGGATTTGAGATACACCAATTATTGCCTTTCATTTACAATGATAATTGTTATGCGTAATTTCAAAATTCATGGGACACATCCTTAAAGATGCATTTTTTACCGCGTGTGCGCACAAGCACACACACGCACAGAGAGAGAGAGAGAGAGAGAGAGAGAGAGAGAGAGTTCCCCATACTTGTTTGCCATTTCCCGCTTTAGCGAGGTAAGGCCAGCAGCAGACGATGAAAGGCTGCATTCGCTCACATACATAGGTGTGTGTGATGCTCACCAAATGGCTGGTCCCATCTGTGACGCTACATGCAGCAGCTGGTGGTGGCGAGCAAGCATACTGTGGGGGGTAGGTTCTGAGAAGAGCCATCTGTGACACCGCCTGGCAAACCAACTGAGTGACCCCAGCACCTGCCGGGACATGGGGGAAGGAGGGAGGGAAGAAGGGAAGGAGGGAGTGGTCTTGGGGGCAGGAGAGGATCTACCAGGAAGCCACATGCCTTGGAGGCACAGGCACACCAGCGATGGCACGCAGCCACCGGCATCTCCAACCACATTACCTCCTCGCTACAAACTCACTTTCCAGCCACCACTCCCAGGGAAGACCGCCCCTTCAGCACCTGACGCATGACACCGCCTTACCCATATTTCTCCATACTTATATGTTAACATAGCATTAAAGTGTTATACTTGCCTTATTCAGCCAATTTCAAGAAAAGTATGATTTAAAGTGAGTCTCCAAGAAAATTTTGTGAGAGTACCAAATAAGTCTTTTTGGTTTTGAGGCGCTGGTTCCAAAAGGTAACAAGGTCCTGTAATACTTTGTAACCTGTGTTAGATCAAAACTGGAGAATGCTTGACTGATTTATGAGAGATATTTATACGAAGTCTATCTGTTGTTTGAAACCAATAAAGATTGGAGTAGCACAGTGAATCTGTCATATTTTTCCTGTATTATTAGCATGGTCAAGCTGTCAGACATCACTGTAGCATTGTCAGATCTTTCAACATAACTGTGTGCTTTAACACAGACCTAACAGAGGTATAAGTGTGAGTATACCTGGAAAATTGTATGGGAGGGTATTAATTGAGAAGGTGACGGCATGTAAAGAGCATCAGATTGGGGAGAGCAGTGTGGTTTCAGAAGTGATAAAGTTTGTATGGAGCAGGTGTTTACTTTAAAGAATGTATGTGAGAAATACTCGATTTGTATGTGGCATTTATGGCAATGGAGAATGCATATAGTAGGGTTGATAGAGATGCTTTGTGGAAGTCTTAAGAATATATGGTGTGGGAGGTAAGCGGCTAGAATCACTAAGTTTATATCAAGGGTGTAAGGGGTGTGTGATGTCACCATAGTTGTTTAATGTGTTTATGGATGGGGTGGTTAGGGAAGCAAATGGGAGAGTTTTGGAAAGCAGGGCGAGTATGCAGTCTATTGGAGATGAGAGGGCATGGGAAGCAAGTCAATTTTTGTTCACTGATGATACAGTACTGGTGGCTGATATGAATGAGAAACTGCAGAAGTTGGTGACTGAGTCAGGAAAAGTGTGTGAAAGGAGAAAGTTGAGAGTAAATGTGAATAAGAGCAAGGTTATTAGGTTCAGCAGGGTTGAGGGACAAGTTAGTTGGAATGTAAGTTTGAATGGAGAAAAATTGGAGGAAGTGAGGCATAGGGTGAGGGAGGGGGTGAAGGTTCTGGGAGTGATGAAGAATATGTGGAAAGAGAATGTTATCTTGGAGGGCAAAAATAGGTATGTTTAAAGGAATGGTAGTTCCAACAATATTATATGGTTGTGAGGCATAGGCTATAGATAGTGTTGTGTGGAGGAGGATGGATGTTTTGGAAATGAAAAGTTTGAGGACAGTA
Source organism: Panulirus argus (assembly GCA_038088735.1). Taxonomy (NCBI): domain Eukaryota; kingdom Metazoa; phylum Arthropoda; class Malacostraca; order Decapoda; family Palinuridae; genus Panulirus; species Panulirus argus. The sequence continues at coordinate 3,365 of JAYMFT010117768.1, forward strand.
TGTGGTTGATCAAGTTAGTAATGAAAGAGGAGAGAGATGTGGAGAAAAAAAGTGTGGTAGAGACAGCAGAAGAGGGTGTGTGAAAATGTTTTGGACATATGGAGAGAATGAGTGAGGAAAAGTTGACAAAGAGGATATATGTGTCAGAAGTGGAGGGGACAAGGAGAACTGGGAGACCAAATTGGAGATGGAAGGATGAAGTGAAAAAGATTTAGAGAAATTAGGACTCGAACATGCAGGAGGGTGAAAGGTATGCATGGAATAGAGTGAATTAGAATGATATGGTATACTGGGGTTGACGTGCTGTCAAAGGACTGAACCAGGGCATGTTAAATGTCCGGGGTAAATCATGGAAAGGCTTGTAGGGCCTAGATGTGGATAGGGGGCTGTGGTTTTGGTGCATTACTCTTGACAGTTAGAGAATGAGTGCGAGCGGATGTGGCCTTTACTTGTCTGTTTCCTGGCACTGTCTCACTGATGCAAGGGGAAGCGATTGGGTGTGGGGGAATAGAAGAGAATGTATGTTATCGTTTTTATTTTCCCTCATGCATTTGTGCTGTTTCCTATTGGGCAGGGTGGTGCAGGAATGGATGAAGGCAAGCAAGTATGAATATGCCCATGTGTATATATGTATATGTTTTATAAGTATACATATTTATATGTACATGTATGTGCGTATATGTATCTATATGAGCATGCAAGTGGATGCGTCTTTCTTCATTGGTTTCCTGGCGCTGCCTTGCTAACGCAGGAATTGGCAATCAAGTACAGAAAAAAAAAAATATATATCTATTTGTATTATTATCCTTGATCGCTGTTTCCTGCGTAAGCAAGGTAGCACCAGGAAACAGATGAAGAAAGATCCATCCACTCACATTCACACATATATACATAGATGCACATATATGCACAATACATACATATACATACCAACATATACATATATACATACATAAACATACACATGCATATACATATACCCATGTACATATTCATATATGCTCGCCTCCTTCCATTCCTGACGCCATCCCACTCCACAGGAAATAGCATCGCCACCCCCTGCATCAGCGAGGTATCACCAGTCTCTAGCTGTCATGTGTAATGCATTGAAACCATAGCTCCCTATTCACATCTAGGCCCCACAGACCTTTCCATGGTTAGTTGTGCTTTAGGCACATCAATCATGTTGTATAGATGCAAGGCACGGGCTATAGATGAAAATGTGCAAAAGAGACTGGTAATGAAATGTTTAAGGACAACATATGGTGTGAGGTTATTGGATTGAGTAAATGATAAAAAAGGTTAAAAGTGAAGTGTGCTAATAAGAAGAGTCTAGCTAAGAGAGGTGAAGAATATGTGCAGAAATGATTTGGACATATGGAGAGAATGAGTGAGGAGGGATTGAAACAGAGAATGTGTTTGTCAAAAGTTGAGGGAACAAGGAGAAGGGGTGGACCAATTTGGAGATAGACGGATGGAGTAAAAGAGACTTTGCGTGCTCAGGGCCTGAATATGCATGAGGGTGAAAGACATGTACGGAATAGAGTGAATTGGAGCAATGTGGTATACAGGCAAAGAAGTGCTGTCAGAGGACTGAAGTAGGGCATATGAAACAGGTGGGGACACCACGGAAAGATCTTTGGTTCCTGGTTGTGGATAAGGTACTATAGTTTCTATGCATTACACATGATAGCTAGAGAATGGATGAAAGAGAATGAGGCCATTCTTCATCTGTTCTTGAGGTTACCTTGCTAAAGTTGGAAATGACAGAAAAAAGTACATAATGGTAATAATAATAAAATATTTTGTGAGTTTTTATTAGTATAATCTTTTTTACAATAGTAACATTTTTCAGGTTGAGGACCTTATCCACAAATATAATAGTATGGGGAAGCCAGTGGTTGGCATTGTAGTTGAACCTATCCAATCTGAAGGTGGAGATAATCATGCCTCACCAGAGTTCTTCCAGAAACTACAACAGATTGGCAAAAGGGTATGTTACATGTTTTTAGTCACTACACATATATGTTTGAGTTACTGCATGCATATGTTAGAGGTCCTCATTCATTCATGAAATCAAGTACTAGAGGTACTTTAAGAGATTTAGTTTGAAGCCTTTTATTTATTCATGAATTCATGTACTGTAGGTATTTTAGAGATCTCGTGCAAAAACTGCATGACAATGTTTCAGATATGACAGTTAAAAATGAGTTTGTTCAGAGTTCACGAATGGCAGAGTATATATACTATAGGCTCTTGAAAAGAATAAGGATGCTATATTGGGTGTACAAATATAAGAAATACAATTGGTTTAGAGACAGAATAAAATGTCATTGTTGAAAGTTTCATTTCCAAATTGGATGCAAGGGAGGGTCTGAAACAGGAAAAATAGTGCAATATGTCGAAAGTTCTTTAGTACCAAAGAGGGTTCACTGTAGATTATCAGTTTTCTGAGTATTTAGGAAATTGCAGCTTTTTTAAGTGGTTTTGTAGGAAGTTTCAAACTAGCATTCATAGATGTAGCAAGGTGTACACTGAAAGCTTCCCCGGAGTAAGGGGAGATTAAGCCAAGTCAGAATAGTATGCTGGAAGTTTTAACAATATATAATGTTTAAAAAAAAGAATGTCTTCCAGTTTCATTTGAAATGATAATGAATGTAAATTCTCAGAATAAATGTGCTTGAATTGTTCATTGTGGATAATAGCCTTTGAAAAAGTACTAAGAAACTATCTGAAGATACTGGGATATCACGTAGCAATAAAGTAATGGTGAAAGCAAGAGGAGTAACGTGATTAAAGAAGCACAGGACTGTGAAGGGACTGATTTATCCTAGATACACATTTTCAAATGCTGTTGAAGTTAGGTCTTGAGATATATACCCAATTCTTTAAATAGGTTTTGAAATATATACCCAATTCTTTTAGTATACTTATAATTTCTATTATGTCTACAATTTGTATGTAGTGTGATGATACTAAAATGGAAATGCATTGAAGTGAAAATAATGAGTTTTTCTTTTCCGGGATATCAATCTGGATATTAGTATTGCATCTAGATAGATGAAGTGATATTGTTTGCATGAGGTAATGGGTTATTAAAGTCATTGCTAGAGCATATCTCCCCTTTTGGTCTGCTGGAAAGTTTCAAACGATACAAGATACACAAAATTTTGAAAAATGCAATCTTAAAGCATTCCCTCATTCCAGCTGTAATCAGGAAATGATAAATCAGTATACAAACTAGTGCAAACACTACATGATTTGTCTTTTCTCATTAAATAAATTGGTAACAAAGCCTTCATTAAACCTTTTGCCGTAATCAGGGTTACCTTGCAACAGTGGTATATTCTCTCTCTCTCTCTCGTGTTCAGTTGTTTTGAAAGAGGATGAGTTTCACCAAATTTATTACAAGCATAACAGGACCTATATTTGAGTTTTAAATTTTGTCTATTCCAGAGAATGGAAAGTCATAATTTCCCATTGATTAGTGGGTTTTTATGGTATTATTGTTATTATTATAATAATCATACTGCCCCAATACCCTTTTTAAGGGCCTCTTGCTGTTTCTAGGCTACATCCCAAACAAGAACCTATGTGTTACTATATATATGCAGACCGTTTTCTTTCAGACATATTTCATGAAAGACAGGCATAACTAGCATTAAGGAGTTTCATTTTTGCTTTTCATAATCTATTAACATGTTTGTTCTTTAGAAAGCTGGAAAAATAAATTCCCATATGCTATGTTCACTGTAAAAATACATTCCCATGTGCTATGTTCACTATATTTGCAAGCTTTCATATCAATGCTCATCAAGTGCTTCCAAGAGTCAAAAATCATCTGTTTCATCATTGGAACAATACCTAATTCAGAACCAGCTGGTTTTGAGTTAGGAAGGGATAATGAGTCCTTACTTGATATCCTGGGAGACCCATCCCAGTCACCTGCTGTACTGTCAAGGCAAAACTGTCTTAGCAAAACCAAAAGTTTGAGGTACTCCTTGGAAAAGGAACTCTTAATTTTATGAGATACCAATTGAAATGGCACTGAATAATCATTTGGCTCTAGAAGTTTGAAAATTCCACAATGTCACATCATATCATAAATCCTCTTACTAAGTCTTTCTTTGCTCATTCTCTTCATGTGCCCAGTCCATAACATCAAACCCTAACGAACACTCTCAGTCAAGCTGCTTTTACCACAACTCTCTCTGACTGTGTTATTCCTTACATGATCAACCCTCCTCATACCACATATTTTCCTCACACAATGTCCATCACATCCAACTTCTTTCTTTTTTTATATACAAATAAGGCTGAAGACTTACATTCATACAATCTGACAAGAGTACTGTAAACTTCAGACATACCCATCTTTACCCTTACAGACACTGATCACACACTCCTTCAGTTACGATAACATGCTGAGAGTGTTGTGATATAGTCTGTTTCAGTATTACATTTGTCAACAACTTACATGTCATGATAAAAAAAAAAGCAGTGCACAGAATACAAACAGGAAATGACATAACGAAAAATTCAAACTATCATAGCACATCCATACATATATGGGGATTTAAATTTTTGTATCAAAATATTTTGGGACGATTCATGCATAATTTTGTGTGAATGGGAACACTGATTAGTATGAAACACTGGTATCCCAACATATCACACTGAATAAATTTACATTATTAGGAAAGATTTATTTCTGCACTGTTGATACATATGCTAGAAAAGAACACACTGTACCTCTTACTCATAATGTAGTTGTTTTGACAGTCTTGCTTAAAATGAGGGAAGACCTGGTATCATACTGCATTAACTTGTCTCTGAATGTTTAGCAGTTAAATGCAGAAATACTGTTAAATGGAATTTTTCAGTGTTTTTATACTGTATGGTGTAGACCTTAACAGCAGAAAAAGTTATGACATTTATCTTCCCAAACCGTACTTCAAACATAGAAAAAGAAATCTCTCATTTAATCATAACTAAATTTCTGCCCTATAGACTGGTGTAGCACTGCTTATTGATGAGGTTCAAACTGGTGGTGGCCCCACTGGCAAGATCTGGTGCCATGAACACTTTGGCCTCCCAGAAGCTCCAGACATTGTAACATTCAGCAAAAAGATGATGACAGGTGGATATTTCTTCAAGGAAGAATTCAGGTAAACTGTGAAATTAAAAATTCTTCTCTAATCCTCATTTAAATTCACACAATTACCTTGATGCATGTACAGAAAAAAAAAAAAAAAAGGAATGGAACTTTTAACAAAATGTCTCAGATTTGAGAAAAGAATAACTAAAAAACTACAGCCGTATTTCATTAATGAACTTAAAACATCTGTCTTTTGAACTATATAAGACAATTTGTATCAGTGAAAGAGCTGCCAAAAAGCTTCATAACACATTACAGCCAATAAGTAACATTATCCAAAATGAATTGATGCGTGTGTTTGTTATTAATCATTTATATGGTATGGGAAGGGAGTTTTATTCTTGTTGACCCCCATCTTAAACATTTTCTAGTATCACACAACTTTTTCAATTTCTGTATGATGTCAGCATTCACTGTCCTTACTCAGGTTCTTTCTGTCATCCACTAGTCTTAAATGCTAAAAGTAATTTACATCTTTCTTAACAAGTTCTTTCATTTGTATCATGTTATACCCTTTGGTTATTCTATCTCTACATCTTTCAAAGAACTTTTCACTGTTATCATCAAATCTATCCATACTTTTTTTCTTCCTTGGTGGACAAATTAATGGCTTCTATCCCCTCACTGTAACTCAGTCCTCCAAGTTTTGACACCATCCTAGCTGCCCTCCTCTGAACCTTTTATGTTAGATCTTTGTGCTTCCATAAGTGCGGTGACTAAACTAGAGAAATATGACAAGAACAGCTTGCTGAATATTTCTTTATTCATGTACTTGAATGTAATGCTCATCATTTTCAACATATTGTCTCCTTTACTATTGTCCGAAGGTGGGGTGCTGTTGACAGGTTAGGTACAACAACAACTTCCATATCCCTTTCATCAAAAGATTCCTGGAGTTTACTCCCTGCTAGGTTGTATTCATGCTGAGGTCTTCTTTCAATATGTCCCATTCTCATTACTGTGTATTTAGCAAGGCTGAATTCAATCAACTCTATATAACACCAAGCTGGGACTCTGTTAAAGTACATTTGCAAGTTGAGGCAATCCTGCTGACTTTTTACTTCCCTATTGACCTCATCATTTTCTGCAGATATATATAAGCAGGAATCCAGACCTTCCACCAACCCATTTACACAGAAAAGCATTGCCCACTGGACTCAAGCCCTGCAGCATACTAGTGTTTAACACAGCCTATTTTGAGAAAGCTTCTCTGTCATGGGTCCGTTGTTTCCTTCCACTAAGACAATCATCTTCTATGCATCAAAGGAGTCTTCCCCTTATTCTCGCCTATATAACTATATGAATTGTACAGGAAGGCAGTTACTCTATTTTCTCTCAGTTTATTCTGTTTATCTATCATGTATTGTAAAAGTACTTCTTTACATCATTTCTGACAAACAACTACTTTAACTTCATGTTATAGTCTCTAATTCTTCTGGCAATACATCTTGTATCTATCTATCTGTCTATATCTCTGATGCCTGTTCCAACGGGGAATTCCCTCAAGGGGGTGGCCACAGCAATAGTCTCCATTACTAATGAACTCCAGTGCCCCTTCTTAGCCCTTAATGCCTCACCCTTAATAGGCCTCTGGCAGATGGCAACTCTAGCACAGTGTTTGCAGAGGCTCCTACCTATTGTTCTGTTGACTCCTTCTATCTAATTATAGGTAAAAAGCTAGAATACGCCCAAAGAAATAAACCTCTTATATATATCCAACCCATACATCCCTACCACACAATGTACTCACACTAAAACTCTGCTTCTGTATGAAATCAGAGTAGACTGTTCAGTAATAGGAAAGAAACAAATCCTTCAATTTCCTTGTGACATCTCCAGCCAATCTCTCACCCAGAATGCTTGTGTGAAGTAATATTTCTAATTATTTATAGTATTTTATTATACTTTATTGCTGTTTCCCACATGAGCAAGGTAGTGTTAAGACCAGATGACTGAGCCTCAAGAGGGAAAATACTCAATTGGCTCAGGTCTCTGTTCCTTCTTTTGGAAAGGTTAAACAGGAGGGGAAGAATTCCAGCCCTCCACTCCCGTCCCTTTTAGTCACCTTCTATGACATGCTGGGAATACATAAGAAGTATCTTTCTCCCCATCCCATGGTACCACCACTAACACTGCCTGAGTTTGAAACTAGAATACAGTTGGCAAACAAGCTCTACAGAAACAAAGAAATCTTATCTCCAGGTTTTTGTCATATCAGGAGCTGTCAACCATATTCCTCACACCTCTTCCAGGTGCTCACAATCATTGGCCAGGCCAAAACAAAAGGTAGTATACAACTTTCTGTGTAATTTCTATTACTCTTGAATGCTAATCTATCATTTCATATAAGAAAGAAATTATTATTATATTTTCTTGAACACTCTTTGATGGGATATTTGGATCATGCATGCTGTTTAAGGGTTAAACTCTTATAATTTCCAACCTAAAGATGGAAGGTTCATAATCAGCTTCTAAGAATATATTTCACTAGACAATGTTTTGCATGTATGTTTTGAAAAATCTAATCCTAAACTGGTGTTCCCTACATCTTTCAAAAAATTATTCACTGTCTGTTTCTTCATTCCTATACTGGTGTTCCCTACATCTTTCAAAAAATTATTCACTGTCTGTTTCTTCAGTCAGGTTTGAATATTTAAAGGTTGTGATATGGCCACCTCTAACTCTTTTTTTTCTTCCATGCTGCACAAATTTAAAGCCTCTAGCCTTTCCCTGTAACTCAGATCTCTTAATTTTGGTGCCATCTTACTGCACTCCTCTGGACCTCCTCCTTTAGCTCACTGGGGTTCTTTAGGTGTGATAACCAAATTTGGGAAATGTTCTAATTTTGGCCTTATGTAGGATGTCAACAGCTTGATGAACATTTTCTTATCCATTTACTTGAATGCAATTCAAATGTTTGCCAGTCGACACTTAGTATCTTTCAACATTCTAATGTGGGAATGGCATCAGGTTAAGAATGATGTCGAGTCACAAGTCCCACTCACAAAGATTCTAACTGTTCATTTCATTTCCAACTAGGTATTCATATTAAGATATTTAACTTTGTCCCATCCTCATTACTTTACATTGAATATTATCTGCCATGTATTAGACCAACTTTTTGAGTCTTGTTGTAAGCTGACTCAGTCCTCACTTTTCACTTCCCTCATGACCTTTGACTAATATGTTAACATATTTAAGTAAGGGTCATTTATGAAGAATTAGAAGAGTAACAGTCCCAGAACTGAACTTGATGGTACGTCATTGGTGACCTCCACCCAATTCAAAAAGGCTCCTTTGACATGTGTTCTTTGTTGTCTTCTACTGAGATAATCTTCCATCCATTGTAGGAGTCTCCTCCATTTCCTGCCTGGTGATTCAGCTTCATAATCAACCACTCATTCAGAACAGTATCAAATGCTTTCTAACAGTCCAGACAAACAATTTGCCCCAACTTCTCTTCTTTCTTAGAGAACTTACTGTCTCATGGAAATCTTAGAAATTCATTACATATAACCAGCTTTTCCTGAAGCCTTTTATGTCTCCAACTTGTGTTATTTCTTCTCCATAGGAAGTAATCAATTTAGACCCTGTTAATGTCTTTTCCTACATAAAATTGCTGTCCAAGACCTCTGTCCCATTCCATTTCATTTTTCTTCACTAAAAACTTGTCATTCAGTTGCTTTTATATCTTTACATTATTGTCAATTTTTCCTTCTGCATTCTTTCTAATATGTTTTGTCTTTAATTTTATTTTGTGGTCTCTAGGTATTTTATCCCAGCATCTTTCAAAAAACTGTTCACTATATACATCATCAGTCTGGTTTAAAAATTAAAGTTGTAATTAGGCCACCCCTCTTCCAAGGTGGATAAATTGAAAGCCTGTAGCTTTTCCATGTAGCTCATCTCTCTGAATTCCTGTAATATCTTTGTTGTATTCCTCCTGACTTTCTCTATTAGTTCTTTGCTCTACTAGTGCAGTGACCTCTGTCAACACCCAAGTCCCTCGCACACAGATATCTACAGCTTATTTCTTGCAAGATAATGCTGAGTGTGTATGTAGTAGTTGGTAGGCAGGCAATGACCAGGGAGGTATATTACCAGTACTACCAGTCTGGGTATTGGGAGGGTTAGTAATGGCTGCATTGGGAGCCAGCACTTCAGTGGTTGTCAAGATGCACTCCTCTGAACCAGGTAGCTGTCTTTTCTTTCTGCCTCATCCACTCGTGAACTACTGGCATTTTCTCTAGAAACATGCAATCTCTCCTTGTCACACATAACACTAAACAACTCTTACATCCACAGCTTATTCTTCATAACTCTAGATTTTCTTGTGGTAAGCATTATGTGCTAGTCTTCCCTTTTGGCAAAATGGTTGGAGCAAATGATAGTAGAAATAGGTAGGAACATTTAGGTAGGAGCTTTAGGTAGAAACATTAGGTAGTAGTAGTTGGGAAGAATATTGGTTGGGAGCATTAGGTAGAAGTTGTTTGTAGGAACATTAGTTAGGAGCCTCTGCAAACACTGTGCTAGAACTGCCCTCTGCCAGTGATCTGTTAAGGGTGATGAACTAAAGGCTAAGAAGCAGCACTGGACTTCATTAGTTATGGAGACTCTATTGCCATGGCCACCCCCTTGAGGGAGTTCCAGAAGGAAGCAGGCTTCAGAGATATATACAGATAGAATGGGAAGATAATATTCATGGTGAGGCCTTTCTCTGTGACCCAATTTTATTACTTTACATTTATTATTTATTTATTTATTATACTTGATCGCTGTTTCCCGCGTCAGCGAGGTAGCGCCAGGAAACAGACGAAGAAAA
>JAYMFT010117779.1:0-13344 GCA_038088735.1 Panulirus argus
ATATATAGGGGAGAAAGAATACTTCCCAAGTATTCCCTTCGTGTTGTAAAAGGCGACTTAAAGGGGAGGGAGCTGGGGGCTGTAAATCTTCCCCTCCTGTTTTTACTTTTCCAAAAGAAGGAACAGAGAAGGGAGCCAAGTGAGGATTTTCCCTTTAGGACTCAGTCCTCTGTTCTGAACACTACCTCGCTAATGTGGGACATGGTGAATATGTATTAAAGATAAGATATATATACATTACTCAGTGATAAGTGCTCTACCAGTTTTCAAAGAGAGAATGTGAAATGATTATTCGTTTGATTCAATGAAAACCTCCTGCACTTGAGTAAATCTTAAATCTACAGTAAACCACAGTGAATGGGTTAAGAAAAGGGATCAGGAAACTGCACTAAACTATAGGCCAGTCTCACTAACAGTTGTGGTTTTTAACATTTGGATTATGCATTGCAGTGGCCCACTGAGAACTACATTGTGTAGTTAATGGTGAAATCATGTAGGCAGCCAGCTTTCGGTAACAGCAAAAGGTAATATCAATGGAAGAGAGAGAGGTTACCCAGTAGGGAGAGTGAATGGAAATTAGATTGACTTTTAAGGTTTGGTTTGGGAGAGTTTTTTTAGATTTAATTCTTCAGTAAGTTTGTAAAGCTAGAACTGCCATAGATAAGCAGTACTCCATTCAGGGGTGAATCAGTCTTTTTTTGTATTTTTTTATTCATAAAGGGAATAACTGTTCACAAGATAGAAATCCTTGGTAAAGACTCACTATCTTAAGGGCAGCTGTTTGTAATTGAGTAATGTGGGGGTTTCCAGGATTGATTAAATGGTATGATTATACCAGGTGTGTTTATCTCATTGAAGGATAAAACCACCGACCCAAGAAGAAATTCATGGTAAGTTTTCGAGAGGATTGAAAATTAAAGTGGGCTTTATGTGAGATAAACTTAATTAGGTTGTTTATAGTTCTGAAGAGAATTGATTACAGTATTTTATTTTAGTATTACTGTATGGTGCAGAACATTGTAGAATGATTGATGCATTTTCTTGCTGACTGGTTGTAAGTCATAGGAAAGACATGAATAAATAGTCCTGGAGCGTTACAGTAGAAGGAAAGCAGACATCACAATAGGCCGCTGTCAAGATGCCAGTAGCTTTATAGTAAGTGACCTCACTTGTGGTGGAGCAAAAGCTTAATGACTCTTGAAAAGAAAATCAGCATGACTGCTAGGGGAAAGTGAACTGCCTTTTGAAGTCAGTGTATGAGATCAGCAGTCAAATTGCTGGAAACTGAACTCTGTTAAATATGTACATGGAGCTAGAGTTGCCTTGCCTCTGAGAGGAATACTCTTTTCAAGGATGAATGAGGTCTTTGATTGGAGTAACTGCATAGAAGATAAGAGTCTTTGGTATCTAAAAAGATTCCCAGTTTTTTGTTGCAAACTTAGCTATTCCTGTGATGTGGGGGATTTCAGGATAGATTGGATGTTTAGTAATGCCAAGGATGTTCATTGCGTTGATTGATAAAACCACTGACTTATCAAAGGAAATGGAAAACCATAGAAGAAACGGGATGAAATTTAGTTTTAGAAGTGTTAGACTTGTCTAGGTTTTATGTAGATGTATATGATACAGACTACAAAATCCCTCTTTTATTTTGGTGTCTTCTTTGTTGAACTATTGTATGTATTCTTCATTTTAGAATGAATGATTTGCAGTTGTTTTCCTGAGTTTAGATTTGATAATTTCTTTCTGTACTGTAATAGTTTTGATAGTTTTTGTTCGATTTATTTTGGTTTAAGAATGATCATGCTTTTATTTATTTGTATATAGTTGTATTTTGGTATTTTCTTTGTTGAACCTCTGTATGTATACTTCATTTTAGAGTGAATGATTTGCAGTTGTTTTGCAGAGTTTGAATTTATTCATTACTTTCTATACTGTAATAGTTTTGATGGTTTTTGTTCAATTTATTTTGGTTTAAGAATGATCATGCTTTTATTGATTTGTATATAGTTAGAGTTATATTAAGAATTAGTTGAGGATTTTTCTTGATTCTCGGTGATGCTACAGCACAGAACTTTATGTAGGGTCTCTGTTAACAGATCCAGTAAATAAGTTATTGCTATATGTTGAAGAACAACAGAAAGCCAGACAGTAGCAGAAATCAATGAAGACATTGGGTTAGGAACTATGAAACCTATTAATGTTTCATAGAGAGAATGCAAAAGCTGAGCAAATCTTCCTGGTAGAGTGCTGTCAGGAGAAATGAAGTAAGGGATGGCTTATGCAGTTTTGAGGATTTTAATCAGATATCAGGAAATGGGCTGTGTAAGACTATGAGCAATAGATATGGTCAGATATGAATAAATGGTACATGTGAATGTAGGGTAAGATCAAGTAATGGGTGATTTTGATGGAGAGAGGTGCATTTGGTACTCAACTTTGTTTATTTTGAGTAAGGAATGTAATGTTCAGGTGAAATGGATGTATGCTATGACAGGACCACTTTCTAAAGTATGAGATGAAAAAATACAAAGAAATGCATATGCACCCATACACAAGAGCATGCATTCAAAGAAGGTGAAAGGTGTAGTTCTGAATTACAGACTTCTGTCATTGAGATGCATGGCCTACAAGAAACTAGAGATGATTGATCAACAAACAAGGGATTTTGTGACTTTCAAGAACTTCTGCAGTGAAACATACCATGATTTCAGAAAGAGATTATGTGTAAAGAATCTTTTATAATTCTACATGAGCATTTTATTAGAATAGATATATGGGTAGATGTTGTGTGTCTGTGGAATACTAGAAGGCCTTTGAGACTTTCCCCACAGAAGATTGATAAAGAAGTTATGTTTTCAGACTGGCATCATAGGGACTACTAATTTGCAGAGAGAGCCTTTTTGAGTTTAGCAAAGGTTATGTGTTGGATCTCTCAGGGATCAGTGTTGGGACTGTTTCTTATCAGTGTAATGATTTGTCAAAAGAAAACAAATTAAAGCTTAATAGGTTTGATTTCAGAACTTTGGAAGAACCATGGTTAACAGATAGGGCAGTATGCTCCGGAGAAGCCCATTAAAAATGCAACAGTTGTTAGACAGGATGAATGAAATTTAACTGTAATGCATGTAATGAGGATTGGAAACAGCAGCTACCTTACTGGTGGACAATAGGTAACAAGAATGTCTGTTGAAGGGCCTTGAGTTAACATTACACTAAAGTTATTACTGGGAAATTATGTAGGAAGGCTTGTGATAGAACCTAAGTGTTTACTGAACTTTTTTAAAATTTGTCTTCAAGTGAGTGGATAGTGAGGTGTTTATGAAGATCTTTACAATGCATTATTGACCCAGTTTGGACGTGTTGTGGCAGTTTGGTCTTTGCTTTTGAGAAAGCACTTATAAATTTTTAAGGAAATCTAACAAAATTCAGTGAGGGTGGTGCCAGAATTAAGCAAAATAAGTTAAGAGGAGCAAAGGGAAAATTTGTTCATATTTTAAGAAAGGAAGATAAGGAGAGACATTTTAACTATCAAGAAATTTTTTTAAGGGCTATAGTTATGTTAACATAACCTGTTTGAAGCTCACTAGGATTCAATCAATGTGGACATAAAGAAGAAATGAGGCAAAATGAAAGTCTGACAGATAAAAGGTAATATTTCTTCACCAACATTAGGCAAGATGAAAGTCTGAAGGGTGTAAGGTAATATTTCTTATTTGACAAATTTGTGGACATAGATCTAACTATGCAAGATGAAGTGAATGTAAATAGTACATGGAAGGTTCAAGGCTTTATAAGAGAATGGTCAGGTTAAAAGATATGAATAAATTGGTGATAACACAAGTGCAAATATGTATCAGTGATTGGTTTAGGTGATAAGTTGCTTTAGTTGTTTGTTGCGTATATTACAGGGGTTCCAAGGGAGGTTGTAGCTAACAGTGAATGTTTGTTGAATTATGAAAAAATGCTGTGTATTAGTATATAAGAAAATTACACGTAGCCTTGAATTCAAATAACCTGATATTGTTGAGAATAGTGAGCTGTGTTAAGAATACATACGTATAGAAAGGAGATAGAGAGGTTGCAGTAGTTAGAATCTGGTATTTTTGAAGGTGGCCAAGATGCCAGCTGAGTTAGGAAATACACATATAGCTGAGGCTTTTAGAGGATTAGTGATAAGAACATATATGACTAAGTTTGATGGGAATCGTTTGGAGTGTTTCAGATGAATGGCTGATGAAATGCGTGCAGCTGATATGCTTCTGTGAAATAGAATTGACAGTGAGGAATGAGAAAGTCAGGTGTACTTGCTGTTTTTATTTATGAAGTGACTTTAAAAAAAAAATTTGGAGCTACGTAAAGTGTCCTTGAATAAGCTGAGTGGGGAAGTTTATAAAGGAAAGGTATGATAATGATGGAGGAACAGATTGAGGGAACGTATGTGTTAGTGTCTCATTAACATAGTTTGCTGAGAAGTGGCATTTCCATGAATCACGTGATAGTGTAGGATGTCAATCAATAGACTGGCAGTAAGAGAGACAATAATTTGTATTATTGATTATTATTTGGAACCCATCCTCTGACATTTTTATTTTTTTCAGGTTTTTCTCGTGGGTAATGCTTCACTTTGTCCCTATGTCCTGGTCTTGTTAATGAAGTATCATGTCAGGAATGAATTTGAAAGAATAATGGTACAGTACTAACATGAAAGTTGTTTGATACAGGCCTTGTCAGGTAATGTGTTTCCTTATGTAAGAGGTACCTAACCACAGACTGCAGGGTGTTTGTGAGGATTGCCTTGCATGTCAACTAACTGGCTTTTTATTGACTACTAACCAGCTTCTTTCTTTGAAGATATTGGTATTGTGACAGCAAAAGACATTGGTATTGTGACAACAAGATTAAAGTCAGTTGTTGTCAATTATACTATTTTTTCTCCTGCTTTTTATTGCAGGCATCTCAGATTTCAGCTGAAAGTAGATCTTAATGCCTCTTTCACTCTATGGAGGATAGAGAATATTAATATTTTTCCCATCTGTATCTTAATAAATACATCTGAATCATCTTTTTGTGTTTATTAGCTTCGAAGAATAAAGTTCAATTTAATTTTTTTTGATGAGATTACTCCCATTACACATACCTTCCGTACCTTCACGCCTCAGGAATCTTTTCTGTCCTTATGAGGCTCCTGCGTCCTGCATCAGTCAAGAAGCTGGCCATGTCAGCTGGTCAGGACCACAGATCATAAAATGTTGTGGTGTTGTGTGTGCATCCGTGTTAAGAAAGTGCTTAGCAATTGAGTTTTAAGGTGGGAGGGGTTTAGTGCTGCTGCATAGAATTTATGACAAACCCCTACTTAGCCTTCCTCATTGCCCTGAAGAAATGTGGATGTGAGAATTAAAGAGATACCTGTCTTTTCATTTTCTGTATATGTTTTATATAATTTTTTTTTTGCTTGGATAACATTTTGCGTGATATTTTGTTACTTTATTTCCATTATTTACTTAACATTTTGAGTAAATTTCTTTTCCTTTAAGCCCATGATTCCTAACCCTTTATTTATAAGGAAATTTATGTCAGTATATTGCCATTCGATACAGCACAAACTTTTTTGTTAGCCAACTTTTGGTATATTGTGACCTAACTGTGTGACACAAACATGCCAACAGGCATGAGATTTGAACAGGAAAATTAATCTGTTAATCTCCTCATTAAATAATTCATCTTCATTCTAAACTACATCTTCTCTGCCCAAGCAAATGTAGCAAAACTGCAACCTTTTCAAAATAATGAACTGAGAACAGTCATAGATCAAGTCCTTCACCATGAAACAAAGATCCACCCATGTAGTCCCACTCCAGTACTTGACCCCTCCTACCCAAACCAAACCATAACTAACCACCAACCCCCAAATAGAAATAAAAAGACCAACTTCCAAACAGAAGTGAATAGCTTGCCCCAGCTTCACATAGCAATATGTACCCCCAAACCCCAACAGATATAAAACTGATAAAACATATAAACTCTGAAATAACCCATCAAATACTGAACAACTGCCCTCTGAACTCGGTCTTAAATTTCACCCTGCTCATTTGAAGTAAAGCTCCGCTGACAGACAGGAGTCACACATTCCCATTAGTGCTGTGAACATCACCCATCCCTAGAACACTACTAGCACCATTTCAGTATATCCTATGCCCTTCAAGCCCATGATGCAGTTACCACAACAAAGACACTGAACACTTACTACTCAGTTGTCTTGCACTCTCTGCACATAGATGAACACACAGTATTACTACAATTAATGGCTTATGATCCTGACTAGTGGATATGGCTAGCTTCCTAAATATTGTAGGAGTCTAATAAAGACAGAAGGGACTCTCATGGCAAGAAGTAAGTAAGTGAGTAAGCATTTTGCTATCCTTGGGGATAGGGGACAATGAATACTACCCATAAGTGTATCTCCAACATGTCATAGGTGGCGATTAAGAATGGGGGGATTGGGGGCTGATAATTCTCCCTTCTTGTGCTAATACTTTATCTATAAAAGTAGGAACAGAAAGAAGAGCAGGGTAAGGTGCTTTCCTGAGAAGATTAGTTTCTGATGCTTCTTTGATAAGGTGGGAAAGATGCCTAAATTAAAGAGAATGTATTGGTTTATTGGACTACATATTTTTCCTGCTTTGATGAAAAAATCAGATACTGGTTTGCATAGACTATATATGATAAAAATATCAATGTTGCCTTTGGTACTGGATCGTTCCAGTGTTTGGTTATGAATTTAACTATGGTCTGGGGTTACCAGATTTCAAGTTTTTTCTTTCCAGTTAATACCTTGTAGCAAACTGAAGTACAATCATAAATACAATCCATTTGGCAAGTGTTTTATAAGACATAACATTTGTCATCAGTCACATTATTAATGAATGTAGTGGGATACTGGATACTTTGTCATCCTTGTTGTAATTGCTTTAAAACTTTGTGAGCATATTTGGAAAACCTATTCACTTACTATTGATGGTTAGATCTATGAGTTCCCTTCATTATGAATATGGAAAATTATGGATGATAAAGTGAGATAGATTTCATTAGATATTGTTCAGTACATTGATTTTTTTTAAAGTAGAAATGCTTGAAAACATAATTATGTAGGTTATGTTAACTTTTTAATTCAATTTGATGTAATAAGTTGCTGCTTACATTATTGATTACCTTTCTGTAGGGGATCATCAAAGGTGGATGAGGCCATGGACCTCTATCAGCAAGCTGCTAACAAGTTTAAGATGGCTAAAAAGTGGAATTCTGCAGGACATGCCTTTACTGAGCTGGCCTCTCTTCATGCTAAAGCTGGATCACGCCTGGATGCAGCCACTAATTTTGTAGAAGCCGGAAACTGTTATAAGAAGACTGACCCCAATGGTTTGTTTGAATAGATTGTCGTTCTTCAAATGAATTTCCTTCAGGTTTTTTCATACTATAATGCACTTTGGCACAAAAAAATGTGTTGAATACTTCTGTATGTGCTAACCTCTTCTCTTGGCTAACTTTTGTTTTAGGCATTCATAAATTAGTAATTTCTCTTTCTGGTGGGTTCAGATCCTGGGCATGGCAGTTGTTCTGTGTGAAATTCAACTGTTTGTCGTTCCCTCAGGGCTGGTTGATAAATGGGTACCTAGCTTAGGCTGGTGTGTGTGTGTGTGTGTGTGTGCATTCGTACATAGGAGTAAAAACAGGGAACATGAACACTAGGTTAAGAGAGGGGGCAGCAAAAGTTTCAAACTCTCTCCCTGTACACACACATATAGCAATTGACACACACACACACACACACACACACACACACACACATACACACATGTAACTAACCTCTAAGAATTGTATGAGAAAGTGAGCTCAATCCAAAATAAAAGGGAAGGCTGAATGGACTTTCTTTGTCTGGACTGCTAGAAGGCATGTGACACAGGATCACATGGGAGGCTGATTAAGAAGTTGGGTCACCAACCAGTAATGAGGGGGAGATTCCTGCAATGGATTTAAGGGTATCTCACTGAGAGAGAACAAAGGATGCATGTTAGAGGAGCCTTTTCCAAATGGATTGAGGAGACCAGCAGAGTGCCATAAGGTTCGATCTTGGGGACTATCACTCTTTTTGATTAGATTAATGTACTTGCCTGAAGGTATGGGATCCTACTTGAATATGTTTGCAGTTGATGCAAAGGTCATGATGGAAGTGAAAATTGAGGAGGATTGCATCAGCTTACAAGGGAACCTAACCAGAATCCAAAGTAGGTATGAAATGTTTCTCTGTTCAAAGGAAGTGCATAACCCTCTCCTTTTCATCCAATGATAGATCTTTCTGGTCTTTAGCTAAGGTCACTGGTAACAACAACTGTCACTCTACCCTTCCTTCACTTTACCATTCTGATGGTACTATAGGTGTCTCAATTGTAGACATAGTAACTCTCTTTGTTTTTTGTTACTTCTCTCACTCTACCTTGGATGACTTTAACATTCCTTCACCCCCTGATGCTCACCTTACTGATACTGTGCCCACTCCCAGAAATCCTTTTCGAACTGTCTGAAAGGCACTTCTCTCTCTGGAAACAAGCAAGGCTTATGGTTCTGATGGCATCCATCCCTTTCTACTGAAAGAATGTACCTCTGAACTTGCGCATATGCTTGCTTGTCTGTTCCATTTTTGTTCAAGAAACCAGAACCTTTCCTTCTTCTTGGAAGAATGCGATGATGCATCCCATCCTTATGAAGGGTGACCATTCTAACTCCTCTAACTATCGACATATTGCTTTGAATCCCTCCTCAGCTCCCATATCCTCAGACATCTTGAATCTCAGTCTTCTTTCTGATCACCAGCATGGCTTCTGTAAGGTAATATCTACTGATGATACTCTCTCATATCTCACTGATGTCTGGCCATCATCCCATAGAGATTCTGGGGAATACTGTGCAGTTGCCCTTGATATAGCCAAAGTTTTTGACAGAGTGTGGCACTGGGGTTTCATCTTTAAGCTCCCTTCCCTCACTTTGCTCCCTTGATCTAGCTTTCTATCTGGTCGATATATCTCTTTGGTTGTTGATTGATCAACCTCTCCCCTTTTCTCCAACAACACTGGTGTTCCTCAAGGTTATGTCCTGTCTCCTACTCTTATGCTATAAAATATTTCTTAACATCAATATTTACAAGTTTCTTACTTAATTTCATGCTATGTCTTGTTGCTCTAAGCCACACTTACATGTGCTTCTCACATGGTGCTGGCACCACCACGCTACTGTGCAGACAACCCGTTAATGATCATGCTGTTCCAAACATAAGCCCACTATTAAAAGAATCTGTATATGGACCATGTGCATTATTCTAAAAACGACGTAAATCAAACACATGTAAACCAAGAGATTCCTGTACATTCACTTTTTATTTCCATGTATTAGATCTAATTCGAGTATTTAGTAATGGCAGTAGTGTACCTAGCCCACTCATGGCTAAATATAGGGTAATAGTTTCCTAAAATCAAAACCAATTTTTGGGGTACATTTATATGTACATGCTTAACATTTGTTTCAAATGATATCAAAACATTTAGTAGTAATTGTTAAAAGCTGAGGGAGATATGATCCTCGTAGGGGGTTTCTTTTCCTGATCTTTTGTCTTTATCTAGTTTTTAAAAGTCTTCAAAAATCTTGCAGATTTCTTTATGCATTCATTGTAAATGATGCTTTTATGTTTCACCCTTGTGTTTAGAAAATTAGAATATTTTGATCTCTTGAATCTTTGTCACATTCATTTTTGTATTACTATTTTGGTATTGATATAATGATTTATCATGTGCTCATTGCAATTTTCCAAGTTGTTCTTCCAAATACTTATCATCTTTTCCTGCTTCCTTCATGAGAACACATTTACAATAACTGAGTATTCATAGACATGATCATTGGAGATTTTGACCAATTATGTAAGCTTTATTGTCTTTTCAGAGTCTGTCAATAGTTTGATGAAGGCTATTGAAATTTACACAGACATGGGAAAGTTTACAATGGCTGCCAAACACCATCAGTCCATTGCAGAGATCTATGAAACTGAGGTAAGATTTGAATGTTATTTATGAGGAAGAAGTGTAGAAAGGTTTGCATTGTCAATAGAAAAGGAATGGATATGGGGTGTAGGGATAAGGTGCAGCATTCATAGTCTAATTTATGCATTATCTATTGAAGAGATCTATAGAATTTTATTTTGTCATTTATACAGAAGTATCTAATTCACTTGATTGGAAGCTCACAAGAAGAGAAAACATTGATGATCAGACATTTGCATAATAGGTAATGGGATAAATGAATGATAATAATGGAAAGTATATAGTAATCAGATATGTGGTATTTAAGTAGAAAATACATGTATCTTAAGGTGTATAAAGACATTGATTTCCAGTGTTGATACTTATAACAGTAACTGCTGTGTATTTAAAAGAATTGATTTATTGTTAAAACATGTTTGGAAAACACTTTGCTGTATGTTAGTGAATTTTTATATAAATAGGTATAAATGAGACTTGAAGGATTGGAAAATAAGTGGTAACTCTCATAAAATTATTACTTACTGGAGAGTACAGGAGAAATGTTGAGTAGATCATATACCTTAACAGTTTATAAGGTGGTAGAAGGGATGTGATGAGAGGTAAGGGTAGGGCTCAAGAAATGATGTATTAATAGGGGATGAATTATTGAAGATGGAAGGGGGAAAGTTGGATAGAAGTGTTGGTGGAGAGAAGATGAGTAAGGAACTTACCTGTTTTCACGATCATATTTATGCCCAGATGCTCATTTACACTGTTTGTAGGCAGCATAGTTTGTTAATACACAGGAAGTCAGACAGCAACAGACTGCTGGGTCTTTTTTTAGGCTGTTTATGATAGTAGATGTCGAAATCTCACAGATTAGTATTGTAAGAGCAGAAA
The DNA here is from genome assembly GCA_038088735.1 of Panulirus argus. Taxonomy (NCBI): domain Eukaryota; kingdom Metazoa; phylum Arthropoda; class Malacostraca; order Decapoda; family Palinuridae; genus Panulirus; species Panulirus argus. Next base: position 10,968 of record JAYMFT010117779.1, read on the forward strand.
GGCATACAGATGTTTGAAAAAGAAAAACTTGCAAACTTTGCTTTTAACTAAGAAGGTGCAAAGAAAATTAGTCTGGGACTTGAAGCAAAATATTTATCAAGTTTATTCTTAAAATGTATCAGCCTTTTTATTTGGTAACTCATCCTATACATGTACAGTCCTGTTGAAGCAAAAGTTTTTGGCCTCATTCAAGATAAATGTTTGCTCATGAAATTTTATCCTTTATCACAAATACAGTCTAATGAATCAGGCCTTAAATTGCTTAATAGATCTGGATTGTTGAAGTCTTTGATAATATTGAATACTTGTATTAGATTACCTCTTGACCCTTTTGTTTCTATGCTGAATAGTCTAAGTCATTTAGATGGCTCAGTGTTGTATTCTGTCCATGTTATTTCAAATAAGTTGACCAAAACTGAACAAAGTATTCATGATGGGGATGCACCAGTAAATTGTGAAAGGTGAGGATAGCTTCCTTGGCTGAAGTTCATATGCAATATCTATGAATCCAAGAATTTTGTTTGCCCTTTTTACAGAGATTATTACACCCTGTTGTTTTTCCTCATTTACCAAATAGCTCAACAGAATTCATACTGTACCTTGCCTTTTTTGTTTTTACAACCATTATGTAAAACTTTGCTTGTGTTGATATCAGTATACATTTGCCACCAATGAACTCAGTCCATTAATTTGTGTATGTAAGTTTGAAACTACAGACATTCATTTCCCAGCTTGTTATTAATATCATTAATATATGTGAGAAAGAGAACCAATCCTAAGACTAACCCTGAGGAACACACATTCTGAGGCTTGACCATCATTAATCACTACACTTTGTTTATGGCCAGTCAGTCAGTTGTCAGACCACTGAAGTACACACCATTTATACCAAGTGACTTAACTTTTGCTTGAAAGCTTTGATGTGGAGTAACTTTTGCTTGAAAGCTTTGATGCGGAATGTTATCAAATGTATTTGAAAATGAAAATATATGACTTCATCTTCTTTACTTTTATCCTACACAGTGATTAGATTATAAAAGAAATCAAGCAGAGTTGTCAGATGAACAGTTTTGTTAAAAACTATGCTTGGAATTATTTATCAAATAGTGATCTTCTAATGTAGTTTAAAATTTTGTCCTGAAAGATTCTGTAAGTTTTCCATGCACAAATATCAGACTAATTGTTACATTTACAAACTTACGCTTCTCTGGAACTTTCCCCATAGCAAGTGAAGTTTTAAAAAGAAGTCAAGAGCTTAACTCTCAATTTTGCCTTTTTTGTTGCCCTTGGATAAAACTTAGTTGGTCATGCTGGTTTTTTATTGCTGATAGGATATCCATACCTTTTATATCAGTAAGTTGCAGATTGTATTTCCTCTTTGCATTGGAACTGAATTTGGAACATGAGTTGTGTCTTCAGTTGTAAATACAGATGAAAGTTAAAGAAATTAAGGTCTTTGCCATGGCTTTGTTGTCTTGACTAAGTCACTGTTTTCATAGTTAATGGACCAGCTGACTGGGAAGTAAATCTCAGGCTTCTAATGTTGCTGTAAAGCTCCTTTGGGTATCTTTTGGTATTGTCAGCAAAATGTGCTTCATACTGATGTTTACTTTGATGTATAAGTCTCTTAGTTTTTCAAAGCAGATTCATATGATTTATTCTTGTCATGTTGATTATTGGGCTTTTTAAATTTCTTGTGTGCTACTTTCTTAAGACAACAGGAAGTTCTTTATTTCTCATTCCATTATTTTAGCTCCATTTGAAAAAAGACCATGTACTGTGCATTGGGTATTGGTATATATGTACTCTCTACTGCTTAGAAAGTTTTACAGAAAGTAAAGTGGTAAAGTACATTGTAGCCATGTGAGGAGCTGTCATGGATAAGATTGCTTTTGAGCATGTAAATCAGATATGTATAGATGATGGATTGTCTAAACTGCATGAAATCTAGAAATGAAATGGCTAGAAGAATTTTTTTTTACATCTAATAACATTTAGATTTCTAAGTCATTTCCAAGCTGGGTGGAACGTAAGATTGAGTCGTATATGAGGCATAGAGTTCCCTAGTAATAGGAAAACTTCAAGCTCATGGGGCAATAAAGTCCAGGAAGAATCAGTCTTTATGGATGCAAGATGGATCTTCTTAATCATGGGGAAATAGAAAGGGAAGTGGCCATGTTTGTATGCAGATAATGCAGAGTTAGTTAAGTTAGAGAAAGAGTTGGATTGAAAGGTAGGCTAGTTCAGTGATGTATGTAGGAAGAGGATGCTTAAAGTGAATGTGAATAGAAGTATGTCAGAGAGTTGGATTGAAAGGTAGGCTAGTTCAGTGATGTATGTAGGAAGAGGATGCTTAAAGTGAATGTGAATAGAAGTA
>JAYMFT010117790.1:0-13344 GCA_038088735.1 Panulirus argus
ATATATATATATATATATATATATATATATATATATATATATATATATATATATCATGTAATGTACACATGATATCCGATATAAACTATATACACCATTATACCTAGAGAATCGAGCCCAGGACCATCTGTGAGGTAGCCACACAGATGGTCCGGGGTTCGATTCCCGGGGTATATTGGTAAACAGTTTACATATATATTGATCTATGAGATTAAGATGTCTCCGCCATCACGGATATCTCCAAAAGGCCCAAATGGTCTGTTTCTCTCTGAATTCCTTTGTTTTTCATACACCATAAATCCAGGTGACTAAACGAATCCTTTATTCTTACTTCTGCGCTAGAAATTTAACTAAGAACTAGAAAGTGTCGGTTCGAATCCCTCACCTACGTCATGCCATCCAGAGAGTAACAGCTGCAAACAGAACCTCTAACAACCCAAACTGCAATTGTACATTTATGAAAACAACGCGTATATTTTTTTTCTGAACTTGTTGTAAATATGATATATATCTTGGGGGTAACAAGGAAGCAGTGTGGGCAGATTGAAGTAGGTACCTTTAGTTACGTTAGATTCGTTGAAAATATTATTATTTAGCCAAACGTCTTGAGGATAGGGAAGAAAGAATACTGCCCAGTTATTCCCTGCGTGTCGTAGAAGGCGACTAAAAGGGGCGGGGGGGTTGCCGGAGATCCTCCTTTCCTGTATTACTTTCCAAAAGAAGGAACAGAGTAAGGAGCCATGTGAGGAATTTTCCCTCTAAGGCTCAGTCACCTGTTCTTGTCGCTACCTCGGTCATGCGGGAAATGGCGAGCATGTATGATTAAGAAAGCCAAACGTCCGAGTAAATATATGTTTTCATAAGGTTAACTTTTTTTCAGAATAGTTACAGCAGGTAATGTAAGGTTCTTCGTCTTCACCGTAGCTCGCTGTAACGTTTAGTCTTTTGATTCATCCAATAAGCTTAGCCGGTTTTAAATGTTAGATTATGTTGAAGGACCTGCACAGTAGAGGTACGTTCTTTGACAAAGTATCTGCTTGCACCATGAACGTACCTTCTGCGACAAATCACTAATACTATGATGGTGCAGTCTTCGACAAGTACCTGCAACATGACGGTACATTCTAGGGCACATTCTAAAACCCTCATATGAAAACCATGCTACTTACTGTCAAAACCGAGAAAGACGAACAATATACAAATTTACCAAAATGAAATGATTTACGAATTAGTATTTACGCTTTAACAGTAATGCATTTCAGTGCAAAGTAGATATTATTTAATTAAGGTACTATAATCACCCGCAAAGCGCTGTAGATATACTGAAGATACTATAATCACGCGCTAAACTCGAGAGACATACTTCAAACACTGTCTTTCACCCGCAGAGCACCGTAAAAGTATTTATCACACTATATTCTCACGCAGGGTACTGTAAATATACTTTATAAGATGTACCCATCCGCAAAGCAATAAAGATATACTTAAAACACTACAGAAATGGGCAAGGCACTAGCTGGACGCAGAAACCGGGGATACAGTTATTTGTTACGTACTCCAGTCAGCAGCGATGCGATTGATCTCTTTCAATAAGACTCTCAGTGTGATAGATAATGTCAGTGGAGTCCTCAGCCAATCAGAAACGATCGTTATACCGAGAAGGTTAGGTGTACACATCATAGCTGACAAAAGAAAATGGGTCACCTAGCAGTTGTGTGTTGAAAATATACGTTTTTTGTTCTTAGAGTATTTTTCAGCACTTTAATTATATATATATATATATATATATTTATATATGTATATCAAAATGGATTCATCAGGTATTCTCTCTCTCTTCTGCTGCCTGCCCATAGTGGATAGAGAAAACGGAAGCGTTTGCGCTGCGGGAGGATTCACGCCGATTCGGAACTGTCTCGACTTGCATGAACTTTCCAAAAGTAGAAGAGGAACTGGGCTACTTCGAGCTCATTTTGAGAGTCAGGTACTTCGAACGAACCATAGGGTTCGTGTCTTAGCCATCACTGAAGAGAGAGCGCTAAGAATGCTTTATGTTTTTGTGTACACCTTGCTTCTCTTTGTAAATCATAATAATGATAATAATTATAGTAATGATCATAATACACAGTGACATACACTGCAGATGAAGCTTTACTGAGTGACAAAAAATGTATCAAAGTTTTCGGAAAATGTGATAATCGTGCATTTTGTGGTCTTTGAACAACACACTGATGTTATGAACGGTGAACACTAATGACTAGTTCTGACGGTGTTCTTTCGTGACGTAAGATACACGCTGAATTACTGTGCCGGTGATTTCTTCTCTACTACACATTATGAAACAGTTGAAATAAATTGTAGTTACACGTTACAGTCACACACATCGTCACAGTAGCTTGTAAACCGTAGTACTACTGCCTGTACACCGTAGCAGCTTGTTTACAGTGGAAGCTTGTACCCCTAAGTATGTACGCCATAGTAGCCTGTACACTTTAGTAAATTGTACACTTAGAAGACTGTGTATCTTAGTAAGCAGCATGTACACCTTAGACGGAGGTATGTACTTCCCAACATACGCTACGTGTTTCTAAAACAGTCGTCTCAACCCACTAGACATGACTTGAGAATTCACATGGAACCCAAGTCTCACCTCCCCAGCTGCAACTTGTGATTATTGAAACGACTATGTAGGCTTTGTGGAGAGTAGTGTGTACACCTGGGACAGTGGTGTCTACATCTTCGGTTACAGTGAGCACTTTCACAGTGGCAGTGGTTCGTCAGTTCGTCCCACTGGCAACAGTTTCCATCTGTTGTTAGGCAATGTGGTGTTCTATGCCATTAGTATAGTACAGATTCCCCAGCACCTCACTGTGTATCTACCTGATAGATGTATGTACTTTTAAAAGCATGTAGTTTTTCCTCATAGAAGTGTGTACTTTCCAGATAAGTAATTCTATATTTCTACTACTGTCGTGTGTATACTTTCCTCGCAAGTACTGTACACTCCCTCCTGGCAGTAACTGGTTTACAGTTCCTGGCTTTATCCCCTCGCCACACCTCTCTCCCTCTCTCTTTCTCTCCATCGTCTTTTCCCCAAACCTTCTCATTTTCCAAGATTCCATCCCCGTGCTACCGCGTTTAATTTGGCCCGCATGCATCGTTGTAACACGGTCGATCTCTCATCGCCGCGTTCACGACGATGCGCTTACGTGTATTCTAATCAATTGTCTTATCATTTTTGTTATCATTTTCTTGGTGTTTGCCGACTTATCATTCGTCCTGGGTCGGCGGGCGAGTTAGATAAGAGATCAGCTAAAAACATTTCTTCCCTGTTTAATTACGGTGTTTACATTACCAGCCCCGTCTTTCCGTTTTCTTTGCTTTTTTACCGGATTTAACATGTTACCTGCAGCTTTTACAGGATGAGAAATTTCCAGCGTTCTTTGCTAATCGAATTTCGGGCACTTTGCGTGACGTGCGTGCCGTCACGCCAATACTGTACACCACATCCGCGTCACGAGCAGACTTCAGTTTACTAATAACGAATGTACGCGCGTGCGTGCGTATGTGCGCGTGTGTGTGTGCGCGAGCCCGTTGTCAACATTATATGCGCGGGAACGTGTGGAGTACTCCACACACACACACACACACACACCACCTTGGAGGGCATGTCTCGAAGGGCTAGATACAGTACCGCAAGACAGAAGATCGGACCAAGGTCTCGAGTCGCAAGTCTTGCACACACCATCACAGTTTGCCCAGCAACGTGAAACTCCCTCTACAACTAATGTGTCTCGACTGAATGGTCAGATTTACGTCCGAGTTTTCTGGTGCTGTTAGATCAAGGGTTATCGATCTCATTAATCCTCTCCTTATATCTATCATTATTATTATTATTATTATTATTTTCATTATTATTATTGTTACTATTATTATTGTTACTATTATTATTATTATTATTATGATTAACGGTATTGTTATTATCACTGGTATTTTCACTCTTTTCCTTATTGTTTCTTCTTCCTAATTGCTTCGGACACTAGCATTATCATTTTTCTGTGACAAGCTACAAGCGTTCGTACTAATGAAAGAAACACAGTGAAACACTTGAATGCTTAGCATCTGTGTTCATTAACTGCTTGGCGGTTAGTATTTCAGCATTTGCAAACCATCAGACCTCAACTGTTAATACAGCTTGTCCCTATTCTGACTCTGCCAGCTTAACTTATCCTACCAAACATATAGAAGCTCTGAACTCGGAATCCTGTGGAAAAGACGAATAAGGAATTGGAGATCAAGACATTCGAATATACGGAGAATACGAAACGGCTCGAAATTACTTAAAAAAAAAAAGATATACCAATTCTAGAAGCGATGTTTTTAGTATAATAAACTATAGGTCGTCTCCTGTATCTTGATATGTGGAACTGAATCCTAGAATCACCCAGTACTGACGATATTTCTCATCCTTATTTAGACCCCACGATGAAAAGGGACAAGCAAAGTGCCACTCGTTGAGAGTTACGGGCCGAGCGTTCCTTATCATTTAACGTCACTATTTAACGTCACTCCAACATACCACAGAGGTAAAGAACAGCATGTTGCATTTACACACCTCAAATTTCTACATGACCAATTTGCACAGGGGAGAGCCATTTGAAACCGGTAACCGTAGCAAGTCTAAACTCACTGAATAATTAACAAAGAGGAGATTCTGCTCAAGTTCATATATATATACATATAATGTAAGTGGAATACATTATTTTTCTTTTTGTAACAACGTTGTTATTTTCAGCTTATTACGGCGGAAGGGAACGGAGTGCTGAAGGCTCACTATCTCGCTCCCTTAACTCCAATAGGTTTATTGGAGAGAGAGAGAGAGAGAGAGAGAGAGAGAGAGAGAGAGAGAGAGAGAGAGACATGGGAGTACAACTGAGGACTTGAGGATGACAGATAACAGTTGACCCATTTGGCCCATGTCTGGGTTATCTGTTATGAACTTACTCCTGTCTATTGTTATTCTTTCTCTAAGAGAATGAGGTGAGGGGAGACCTGTAAGAGAGCTCGCTCTCTCTCTCTCTCTCTCCCCTATCCTCCATTCCCTTCAGCTACAACAGCCGGCAGAGAAAAGAAGGAAGAAAAATCCATGCATGTATGAAGTAAGCCTGCATGGATTTTAACAAGACAGAACAAACGGAAAATCCTGCTACGAAATCTTGCTTAGAGTCTCGAATCGGAAAAAGGAATTGATTTATAAGTACGTTTTTTTCCCCGAGTTCATATCTTGGACAAACTAAGTACCATCTTTTTGAGGGTATTTATAGTCTTTGCAGTAATAACGCTTGACCGTAACTTGTTCCAATGTTTGTCGTTTCTGTTTTGCATATAAACTTCTTCCCACGTCAGTATTACATCTTTTAGCTTTTAAAATTTATTCTTTTTGTCATAGAAACTGTACTTTCTTCTTTGTCAAAAAGATACTCGTAATTTAGTTGGTCAATATTGTTCATGAACACTTTTATTCAACTTTGCAAACTTCTATATGCTTCCAGCATTCACCGTTTTGACACAAAGCTTGTTCCAGTCATCAGCCACTCTGATACTGACGCAGTACCTCCCTTACATACTTTCTTATAAGCTTCTTTCATCTTTTCGGCATTCTTACCGGTGGCTCTATCACTGCACCTCACGAAGAACTTACCTCTGTCGCCGTCATACAACCGATTAATAAGAAGCCTGAGTGGTGTAGGCAGGTAGGTCACCCTTTGCTTTTCTCTCCTCCATGATTGGCAAATGAAAGGTCTCCAGTCTGTCCGTCTCTCTGGCTCAGCTCCCTTGATCCAGGTATCCTCTTTGCTGGTCTCCTCTGGACAATTTTGATCAAGACTTTGTGCTCCTATAAGTACGATGAACAGACTTGAGAAGCAAGTTCTAAATTTGGCCCGATTTATATTGCGATAAGCTTGCTAAAAAAAAAAGAGAAACTGCTCCTCTCCGTGTCTTTGACCTCTGTTCTACGTACTCGCCAGCACACAGTTCGTCTCATTAACATTTCTCCTGATAGGGAGCTGAGATTGACAGATCGGGTGAAGCGTCCCACTCCTAAGTCTCCTTCAGACACAGATTCCTGTCCTGAAGCTTATTTCCTGCTGGATAGTAAGCTTGGTTAGACCCTCTTTTTGTTGTTCTGTCCTATTTTCGCTACTTTACATTTACCCGGGTTGAATGTCAACAACCATTCATACATCAGACTAGATTTAGTTTGTCAGGTCCCCCGTGAAACTGGATTCAATCCTCAGTCGTTATCTTCGTCTATATCATGACTTTGGCGTCATTCGCAAACGTATTTAGGGACGAGTCAAGTCGTCCTTCTTCATCGCCACACACACACCCAGTGCTGTCTGCGCTCCCACCAAGCGTTCCCTCGTCTGCATTACACACCACTCGTGTTTCTACCCAGTCTCACTCAGGCTAAGGGGAAATGCCTACTCTACTGCGTCATTCACTGTCTTTTGTTCTGACCACTAGATTTACAGTCTCAAGAATTCTGCCCCATCTCTACAGTCTCAAAAAAAAAAAAAAAAAAAACTGTGGGGCGTGAACGTTCGATCTCGGAATTTTGTCATGATTCTTGCCCCTGTGTCTCCGTCAGAGTTCATGTTCCCTTTGATTATATGAAGACTGATTGCTGAAGAATCCTCTTTTTTTTTTTCCTTGGGAATCTCTGCCTTTAATTCATTTCCTCTCTGGAGATATTCCAGAGCTGTTTTTTTTTCTTAGTCATATTTCATATGACAAAGTTTTTAAGCTTGGCAACGTCCTTTAGAACTCTCTAACTCTATCTCAAACTCTAACTCTATCTTAAATTGTAAGAAATCCTCAAGCTTTTTGATCTTCCTTTCCTATCCCTCCACAGAGCTTTTCTGAACATGTTGTTGCCTTTTATGCTTTCTGGTACATTTTATGCTCCTTGGCAATGCCTTTTAGAGTTCCATTACTCCTGACAGCTGATCTATTTTGTACATGTGTTTGTATCACTGTGGTTAGTATCTTAATCGTCCCATCTTCATGTGCAACAATCCTCAACTTCGCAATCTCGACATCCTCCTCACAATTCTTTGCAATTACGTCACATCCTCTCGTTTTTTTTCAACAATGTCGTTCTGAGATTTCAGGGAAAACAGTGACTGATGAAGGGACTAAGTTGAAGATTTATCCTAGTCGTGTAAGGACTTAGTTAAAGTTCTAACTTAGATGGAGTAAGTGTTTAAGTTGAAGTTCTCACCTTAGCTGGGTAAGGGCTAAGTTGAAGGTGGGTTAACTAGTCTTGCTTTTTCTTTACCTTGCTATAGGTGTGCAGTTCACATATTCCTCGGCATAGATGCTACATTGGTGGTCTACCTGTGCGCGCATTCAAACCAAAGCTGCTAAATGACTCTGTCATGAGGTTCACAGTTTTCAATAAGGTAAGCCATGTTTATGCAAACGAAAGGAAAGCTGGTGGTGGTGGTGTTGCCAGCGGGAATACCAGTTTGCGTTCATCATTTCGTAATTACCGTTTTCATTTGATGATCTTTTCGCCCTTTCTTTTTATGGTCAGGTAATTACCGTCTTCATTTCAAAACTACCATCATATTTACGTTGACGTTTGCTTCACGTAGTGCGTGAAATGATTTGGGCGTTGGATGTTGTATCGGCAAGTCCCTCGATGGATTGGAGTTGGCCTTCGACATCCATCCTAGTAGAGAAGGGTCACATATGCATCGAGAGCGAGTAAGGTCTTTGAATATTCTTGGACACCCCAGAGAAGGAGGTCGTTTTTTCTAACTTTTTGACTTCGATTGTTGATTACAAAATGAAGTCGTCGGTCGCTAACGTTGATGGAGTTTGCGACTCCGGCATAACCAACGAACAGACCAATTTGCCAACCTCCGTAGACACTGCCTTCTTCCCTCGTCTGTTCCTATTAAAACCTGTTATCTTTTACGTTCTGAAAACGCTCATGGGTCCTCATTTTGAGTACTTCTTCCTTCCCTTGCCTGTAAATTAGGAGTTGCTCCACGGAAGGTCCTGCTATAAGTTAGGCCTGCGCATATACGTGTGTTTAGAGTGTGTATACAAGTGTATGTGTAGGTATGTGAAAATGTGCGTTTGTAATGATGTTCCGAAAATTCATATCATTTTCCATAAACTTGAATATGAGGGTTCGAGTACTCTAAATAGAATTTGCTTTCCTTACGACGTTCACATAGACGTAGGGACGTTTCGAATCCAAGTGATCAATGAAAATACACGAGTGAGCATTTATTCGAAGCTTCTACCATCGGAGACAGTGAGGTAATAGCAGTCAGTACTGGATACTCATAAACGTATTTCGTGGATGATGCCCTGTTTATGACTGTGGGTTTGTAAATATGAAAGAAACGAGAAATAACACGAATGATGCTTCCATCAAGCTGGTATCTTCCTCATGCAATGCGATTTAAAGATCCCTGACTTCAGCAGTAATGAGAAGATACAATAAAGATGCATTTTTGATACCGTTACCACCGCTCGTTGTATGAAACTCCAGAGTCCAGGAATACTGAATGCGAAACAGGGAGTTACAGTTTTCGGGGAACTGTAAGTTATGATGTGGGGACTGAAGCAGCACGTTCGAAGCATGTTTCATACATCAAGGAGCATGTTTGTCGAGAGAAAATCTCAAGTAACACGCATCAGGAGCACGTCATTCAGAGACAGTGCAGCAAGTAACATGCATCAGTAATAAAGTCTCGAGTAACACGCGCCAGAAGCAAATCTTCAAGGAGAACGTCTCAAGTCATAACTTCAGACTTAAACCAGAAATAATTCATTAAGTAAACTCGATAAATATATATGTCTCATAAAACGTTACAGGCATCACATCCTGTGTAATACATCTCGATCAACACGTCTGAAAAAACCTAGCTCACATCATCATATATATTGTCCTTTTAAACATCTAATTTCCAACACATACATCCTCTTCCGCACACTTTTTTTTTCTTATTTTATCTAAGGCCCACGCCTTCCATCCAAACAACACCGTTGGGACTGCTTTACCATCAAACATACGCATCTCTGCCCTCACAGAAGATGATCTCTCTTTCCACACACCCTCCATTGGACGTAGGAGCATATGGACCTCCTCTCACTCATCTTATGGTTCAGTGTAGCTCCCATGGTTCCCTCCTCTGCCATGGCCACTCCCAGGTATCTAAAGCGCTTCACTTTCTCCAGGTTCTCTCCATTTCAACTCACGAACCTTTTCCTATATTTCTCTCTCTCTCTCTCTCTCTCCCACCTGGTAAACTTGATAACCCTACTTTTATTAACATCGATTACTTTTCCTTTATTCTACATTAACCTCAGGTATTACTTCACAGTCAAAGCGTCATCATAAACTTAATTCTTTTTTTAAACAAACACCCACACACACGCACACATCGCTTTGTCTGCTTACTCTCTCTCTCTCTCACTCTCACTCACTCACTCACTCTCTCTCTCCATATTATATATATATATATATATATATATATATATATATATATATATAATCTGTAACGTAATGCCATTTGGTGTGCAGTAATCGTGGGATTTAAAGGAAATCCTGGATGGAGATTGTCACGTGGGAATCGCTTGATAGAGCAGCATTGCTTTTATGATCTAAGGTCGTGTTTTTGATAGTTGTCCTGTGGGTTTCAAGTTGCCCTCATAGTATCTCCAGGATTGACGACAGCGCAGGGTGATAGCTGTGCCTCGATAGATGAACTCGATTTTTAAGACAGACCTACAGAGATTCCTACTTCAACCTGTTGGTTGGTTTTGCAGCAAATCATTTGTCAGCCTAACTGGAAGAATCGATATAAGGTATCTATCTTGTTGTAGTAGTATGCTGTCCTTCCGTCAGGTGTCCTTCGCCCATCAGGAGTTTGCCTGTCCGTCAGGCGTCCGTAAATCCGTATATCGCAAACAATCATTCGGTCCATCGATGATACTGATACTGTTTTGTGGGCGAGTCTAATGACCAGGGTGTGCCACCTTGATCACCCTCTCTGCCTCATCACTCTTCCTATATTTCATCTTTCGTCTACACTCATTCTCCTTTCAGTTTGTTTATTCTCTCTCTCACACACACTCTCCCTCCTCCCTTGATCTCTGTCCCTCCTCCTACATCATCGCACTCCACAACGTTCCAACTTGACTACCCCTACGCTTCCCCCTTCGTTACCCCATTTTACCTTACCCTATACTTACCCCCCTTCCTCAACCCCGACCTCACCACAGGTTAAGAGTCTCGCCCGAGTAGTTTCAGGATTCAACCTAGTGACTGTTTATTTGGTGAGCATGGATGGGTGTGGACTTGCCTATACGCCAAACGTAGTTTACTCTTTTTTTTTTTTTCAATATTGTTTCCTCTCTCTATGTTGTTACGTCATGATATGAGAGACACCAGCGCTGTATTAGCCGTGTGTGGGCTTTACTTGACCCAACCAGTCCAGGGACGCCTCGCGCTCATTACACACTTAAATGTGATGCCCCGCCCCGCCCCCTCCCCTCTACCCGTTCGATGTCTTACCCACAAATACGAGCCTAGAGCACAGCGGTGGTAATGAATATAGACAGACAGACACCAGTAATTGTAAGTCTGAAAAGACCAGCCTTTTAATCATAACAGAAATCGAGACACCCTGGCTTCAGGTATGATGACCTAATCAAACTACCGAGTTCGGTGGTTGGATGGATCAAGACGCACGACATATCGCATACATTGTAGTATATCGCAGTATATCTGTTGAGTGATATATTGATTATATTACTAATAAGACTTTTGAATGAGGAGTACTGTGCTTATACTGTGTACCGTGATCATGTTATTAATTCAGATATCATTATGGTGCCTTAATCCACTGATTTATCGTGAAAGGAAACACGCCGCGAACAAATTATAGTGAAAGTGACATGAAGCGAATATCAAATCAAAAAAAGACAAATCACAAAAAAAAATCATACGTTTCAGTTAATACAAAAAAAATACATTCAAGTGGAATAATCCAGTGCAAGATTTGGATTTATAAACTCGCACTGGCCGGTTTAGGAAAAGGCCTGTAGTAAGAACTTGAGTTATGTATGCTACAGGGTGATCACCTGAGCCTTGCAAATGGCAGCTGTCATTGAGTAGTGAGTAAAGACTTTGAAACGATGGAATCCAAGACGAGAATATCACAAGAATATGAAGTATTATAGATCAATATGCCGATGATTATTGCAACATGGAGTGACTGGCGGACAGTTATGGTGGATATATAACAAAATGAAAGGACTGGTGAAAAATCGATGCATACTTCGCTAATGTATTGACCGATGATCCGAGTGGTGAAAACACTAAACATAAAGAGATTGCTTTAACCCATTTGCACAATGAAGTGGCTGGTGGAAATATATCAACATTTTGCAACACAGTAGACAGTGAAAAGTGCGGCTGAAATATTGCTACGTGAAGATATTGGTGAATAACGCATTTGAATTATTCAAAAGATACTGATTAACTCAAGTGTTTTTTTGGATATTACTCGGTTCGAAATACAGTAACAGTAAAAAGACTTTTAAGTCAGTTGTATCATTCAGAGATTTATGTATATACAATCTGTAAGAAACACACAATGTGACTACTTGGAAAGATTCGGCAGATTTGTTAATTTCTTCAAAGCCTCGTCGCTCGTGACTGATTGATGGTTGCTGCAAGTTGACGCTACCACACCTGCCGGGACGGAGGTTAAGGTGCCATGGACTGCTTTATTGCTTTTCAACTTGTTCGTTGGTCAGGTAATTTTAGGTTATGCGCTAAAGGGTGTGTGGCAGTCATGTTTCTGGGGATTCCAAGTTATCGCTAGGCTTTGACATTTCGGGCCACATTTTTTTTTTCTTAGTTCATCATAAGAACACAAGATGGAAAACTAAATTTGATGTGGCGGTCCATACGAGACTGTTCTCATTCACACCCACCCAGTTACACATGTAGCCATGCTATCTGTGCTCGAGACTTTTCTATCGCTTCTGCGCATAAGTATATACGGCTTGGTAAGGTAATTCGACTCATCACCTTTTTCCATACTAAGCTCTCCTTATGTCCTTATCTAATCAAAAAATGATCGTTTTAATACAGTTGTTGCAGATTCTTTGTCGTTTCGATTTTCCGAGCATTTTCTTTTTTTAATTCGTATCCCCATTGTTTTATAGCCTATTTATTTATCCCAACGTTCGTCGTATCATTCCCTGCTCCTCCACCACGCCTTTTGAGGCGAATGTAATTTTTCTTTTCTTTTAAGCGGTGTCTCATAAGTATGATGTTTAAATGTCAGGGATCATTTTTTTGTCATCCTCCCTCTGTGCTTTCCGGTGAGTTCGTATCAGTCCTGAAAATGCGGAGCCCAGAACTAATCTGTATATATAATCGAGGCGTGATCTCACTAGAGAGGGATCAGCCCCGTAATACAAACGTTTTGTTTTTACGCATTCTTTGCGCTGTGCGTGTCAGCGCATTATTTTGTCTCCTCTGTTCATTCGATGGCAGGAAACACGGAAAAGTTTCATTCATTTGTTTTTTTTGTCCTTTTATTGTTCACTTTTTTTTTTGAAAAACTACTGGACAGCAGAGTGTTTGTAAAAACAAGTTGCCGACACTGGGGGCCATAACCGTGAGCGTGATTAAGCAATACTGTTAAAAGTTTTCGTGGCTGCATGTCGTGTGTCATTTCATCTTGCCAATATATATATAAAGCAGTACAGCTTATTCTCTTGTACTGATAAACAGAGGACGACTGCAACGCCCTTACATTTGAAAAAAAAAAAGAAATCAGATTGTGTTCCTACGCTTTGAAAACTGTTATAACGTTATAGTGAGGATCAAATTTACGTAACAAAGTCGTTTGCGTAGTGAACAGCTGCCTTTCTCAGTAAACGCAATTGGAAAACAGAAAAAATCCTTTCGCAAAACGGCAAAAGTCACTAAAACTGTGGGTAGCGTAGTACAACACACTGTCGTCTCCCCCCCCCCTTCCCCTACACTCGGTGGATTCCTCGCAGACTACTGAGGGAGCGGTAAATCGAGAGCTTTCCGCTCGTGATACTAATACAACCGACAGATGTAAAACGTCTTTTTTGATGTTTTTCTCAAAGGCCCAAGGAGCCCCTCGGCTGAGTCTTCTTCGCCACCTGGTGTCTCGATGGCGAAGGAAAGTATAAGTAGCTATGTGTGTGTGTGTGTGTGTGTTTTACATATATATATATATATATATATATATATATATATATATATGAATATAT
>JAYMFT010117801.1:0-13343 GCA_038088735.1 Panulirus argus
CACAGGCACTGATTGAAAGACCAGGAAAAAGCTTTGGAATTAATCGCGTTTAAAATCTGGCACTACGAGATGCAGGCAGCATGTTATGGGCCAGATCAGCAGCGGAACTGGCAGGTTTGATTGGAGGGTTACGCAAGAGAGGACGGCGGCAGCTGATCAGAGGACATGGCGTAGCCTCGCCCCTTTTTCGAGTCTATGGATCTGTGTGAAGAGTGTTTTAGTCTCTCTTCATGAGCAGAGGTTTGTCCTTCACTTGCTAATCACACTCTCATAACGTTTTTAGGTTTGACCCTCACTGGTAACTCGCACAACCTCAAATTGTGTCTAGGGTTGTCCATCACTGGTTCCTCACACACTTTCATAATGTGTTGAGGTTCGTCCCTCACTGGTTCCTCACACTCCCTAATAATCTGTTGAGGTTTGTCCCTCACTAGTTCTTCACACATTCCTATAATGTTTTGACGTTTGACGCTCACTAGTAATTCACAAACCCTCGTTACGTGTTGAGGTTTGTCCATCAGTGGTTCCTCACATACTTTCTTAATGTATTGAAGTTTGTCCCTCACTGGATTCTCACACACCTGTCATTATGTGTTGAGGTTTGTTCCTCACTGGTTCCTCACAAACCCTCATAATCTTTTGAGATTTTCACTCACTGGTTCCTCACACACTCCCATAATGTTTTGAGGTTTGACCGTCACTGGTAACTCACACATCCTCATACTTTTTTGAGGTTTTTCCATCACTGGTTCCTCACGCACTTTCATAATGTATTAGGATTAGTTCCTCACTGGCTGCTCATAACCCTTATATTGTTTTGAAGTTTGTCCCTCACTAATTCCTCACAAAACCTCGTAATGTTTTGAGATTTGTCCCTTACTGGATCCTCACACGCCCTCATAATGTGTTGAGGTTTGTCTCTCGCTGGTTTCTCACACAATCTTATATTGTATTGAGGTTTGTCCCTCATTGGATTCTCGCACACCCTCATAATGTGTTGAGGTTTGTCCTTCACTTGTTCCTCACATGCTCTCATAATGTTTTTAGATTTGACCCTCACTGGTAACTCACACACCTTCATAATGTTTTAAGGTTTGTCGGTCACTGATTCCTCACACGCTTTCATAATGTATTTAGGTTAGTCTCTTAAGGGCTGCTCATACACCCTTGTAATGTTTTGAGGTTTGTCCCTCACTAGATCCTTACACAGCATCTTAATGTTTTGAGGTTCTTCCTTCACTGGTTCCTCAAATGTCCTCACAATGTGTTGAGGTTTGTGTCTCGCTAGTTTCTAACAAACTCTCATGTTGTACTGAAGTTGTCTCTCATTGGATTTTCACACACCCTCATAATATGTTGATGTTTGCCCTTTACTTGTTCCTCACAAACTTTCATAATGTTTTGGGTTTGACAATCACTGGTAACTCACACAATCTCATAATGTGTCGTGGTTTGTCCATCACCGCTTCCTCACACACTTTTATAATGTGTTGAGGTTTGTCCCTGATTGGTTCCTCGCACACTTTCATAATGTGTTGAGGTTTGTCACCTCGCTGGTTCCTCACACACCCTCATAATCTGTTGGTTTGTCTCTCACTGGTTCTTCACACACTCACATAATGTTTGGAGATATGTCCTTCACTGGTAACTCACACACCCTCATAATGTGTCGAGGTTTGTCCATCACTGGTTCCTCAAACACTCATAATGTGTTGAGGATTGTACCTCACTGGTTCCTCACACACCATCACAATCTTTTGAGGTTTGTCCCTCACTGGTTCCTCACACACTCCCATAATGTTTTGAGTTTTGAACCTTAATGGTAACTCACACACCTTCATGGTTCCTCTCATGATGTATTTAGGTTAGTCCCTTAATGGCTGCTAATGCACCCTCATATTGTTTTGAGATTTGTACCTCACTAGTTCCACACACAACCTCATATTTTGTTGAGGTTTGTCCCTCACTAATTCCTCACACGCCTTCATAAGGTGTTGAGGTTTTTCTCTCACTGGTTTCTCACACACACTCGTATTGAGGTTTCTCCCTCACTGGATTTTCACACACCCTCATAATATGTTGAGATTTCTCCTTCACTTGTTCCTCATGCGCTCTCATAATGGTTTAAGTTTTGACCCTCATTGGTATCTCACACACCCTCATAATGTGTCGAGGTTTGTCCATCACTTGTTCCTGACATACTTTCATAATGTATTGAGGTTTGTCCTTCACTGGATTCTCACACACCCTCATAATGTGTAGAGGTTTGTCCTTCACTTGTTCCTCACACGCTCTCATAATGTGTTTAGGTTTTACCCTCATTGGTAACTCACACACCCTCATAATGTGTCGAGGTCTGTCCATCACTTTATTCTCTCATGCTTTCATAATGTTCTGAGGTTTGTTCCTCACTGGTTCCTCACACACTCTCAAAATCTATTGTGGTTTCCCCCTCACTGGTTCCTCACACCTTCCCATATTGTTTTCAGGTTTGACCCTCACTGGTAACTCACACACCCTCATAATATTTTGAGGTTTTTCATCACTGATTCCTCACACTCTTTCATACACTTTCATATTTTTTATATACCCTCATAATGTTTTGAGGTTTGTCCCTCACTAGATTCTTAACATCCTAATGTTTTGAGGTTTATCCCTCAGTGGTTCCTCAAACGCCCTCACAATGTTTTTGGGTTTGTGTCTCACTGTTTTCTAACACACTCTCATATTGAATTAAGGTTTGTCTCTCACTGGATTCTCACACGCACTCATAATATGTTGATGTTTGTCCTTCACTTGTTCCTCACACACTCTCATAATGTCTTTAGGTTTGACCCTCACTGGTAACTCACACATCCTCATAATGTGTCGAAGTTTGTCCCTCACTGGTTCCTCACGCATCCGCATAATTTGTTGAGGTTTGTCCTTCACTGGTTCCTCACACACTCCCATAATGTTTTGAGGTTTAACCCTTCCTGGTAACTCTCACACCCTCAGAATGTGTCGAGATTTGTCCATCATTTGTTCCTCACACACACTCATAATGTATTGTGGTTTGTCACTTAGTGGTTCCTCACACACCATCATAATCTGTTCAGGTTTTTCCCTCTTTGGTTCCTCACACACCCTTATGTTTTGAGATTTTGCCCTTACTGTTAATTTACAGACCCTCATAATGTTTTGATGTTTGTCCATCACTGAGTTCTCACATACTTTCATAATGTATTTAGGTTCGTCCCTTAATGGCTACTCATACACCCTCATATTGTTTTGAGGCTTGTCCCTCACAAGTTCCTCACACAACCTCATAATGTGTAGAAGTTTTTTCCCTCACTGGTTTCTCAAACGCCCTCATAATGTGTTAAGGTTTTTCTTACTGGTTTCTCACACACTCTCATAATGTATTGAAATTTGCCCCTCGCTGGATTCTCACACACCCTCATAATGTGTTGAGGTTTGTCCTTTAGTTACTCCTCACACACTCTTATAATGTTCAGATTTGACCATCACTGGTAACTCACACGCCCTTATAATATGTCGAGGATTATTCATCACTGTTCCTCACAAACTTTCAAAATGTGTTGAGGTTTTTCCCTCACTGCTTCCTCACTCACTCTCATAATCTGTTGAAGTTTGTCCCTCTCTGTTTTCTCAAACATTCCCGTAATGTTTTAAGGTTTGACCCTCACTGTTAAGTCACACATCCTCATAATGTTTTGAGGTTTGTCCATCACTGGTTTCTTACATATTTTCTTAATGTATTGAGGTTTGTCCTTCACTTGTTTCTCACACACGCTCATAATGTTTTTAGGTTTGATCCTCACTGATAAGTCACGAACCCTCATAATGTGACGAGGTTTCTCCATCACTGGTTCCTCACACAATTTTATAATGTGTTGAGTTTTGCTCCTCACTGGTTCCTCATACACCCTCAATAGCTGTTGAGGTTTGTCGCTCATTGGTTCTTCACACATTCCCATAATGTTTTGAGGTTTGACCCTCACTGTTATCTCACACACCCTCATAATGTTTTGAGATTCAACATCACTGGTTACTCACACATTTTTATAATGTATTTAGGTTAATACCTTAATGTCTACTCATACACCCTCATATTGTTTTGAGGTTTGTCCCTCACTTGTTCTTCACACACTCCGATAATGTTTTAAGGTTTGACCGTCACTGGTAACTCACACATCCTCATAATTCTATGAGGTTTTCCACCACTGGTTCCTCAAACACTTTCATAATGTATTAGGGTTAGTTCCTCATTGGCTGCTCATACAACCTCATGTTGTTTTGAAGTTTGTCCCTCACTAATTCCTCACACAACCTCGTAATGTGTTGAGGTTTGTCCTTCACTTGTTCCTCACACACTCTCAAAATGTTTTTAGGTTTGATCCTCACTGATAAGTCACGAACCCTCATAATGTGTCCAGGTTGCTCCATCACTGGTTCCTCACACACTCTCATAATGTAATGAGGTTTATCCCTCACTGGTTCCCAACACACGATCATAATCTGTTGAGGTTTGTCCCTCACTGTTTCCTCAAACACTCTCATAATGTTCTCAGGTTTAACCCTGACTTGTAACTCACACACCCTCATAATGTGTCGACGTTTGTCCATCACTTGTTCCTCAAACACTTTCAAGATGTATTTAGTTTAGTCTTAATGTCTGCTCATACACCCTCATATTGTTTTGAGGTTTGTCCTTCACTGGTTCCTCACACACCCTCATAATCTGTTAAGGTTTGTCCATCACTGGTTCTTCAAACACTTCCATAAAATTTTGAGGTTTGACCCTCACTGGTAACTCACACACCCTCATGATGTTTTGAGGTTTGTCCCTCACTAGTTCTTCCCATAACCTCATAATGTGTTGAGGTTTGTCTCTCACTAGTTTCTCACACACACTCATATTGTATTGCGGTTTTTCCCTTACTGGATTCTCACACACCCCCATAATGTGTGAGGTTTGTCCGTCACTTGTTCCTCACTCTCATAATGTTTTTAGTTTTGACCCTCATTGATAACTCACAGACCCTCATAATGTGTCGACGTTTGTCCATCACTGGTTCCTCACACACTTTCATAATGTGTTGAGGTTTGTCCCTCACTGGTTCCTCACAAACCCTCGTAATCTTTTGAGATTTGTCCCTCACAGGGTCCTCACACATTCCCATAATGTTTTGAGGTTTTACCGTCACTTGTAACTTACTCTCATAACTTTTTGAGATTTTTCCATTACTGGTTCCTCACACACTTTCATAACGTATTTATGTTTGTCCCTCATTGGATGCTTATACAGCCTTATAATGTTTTGAGGTTTGTCCCTCGCAAGATCCTCACACAGCATCTTAACGTTTTGAGGTTCTTCCCTCAATGGTTCCTCAAAAGCCCTCACAACGTGTTGAGGTTTGTGTCTCACTGGTTTCTAACACACTCTCATGTTGTATTGAGGTTTCTCTCTCACTGGACTCTCACACACCCTCATAATATGGTGATGTTTGTCCTTCACTTATTCCTCACACGCTTTCATAATGTTTTAGGATTGGCCCTATCTGGTAACTTACATATCCTCATAATGTGTCGAGGTTTGTCCATCACTGGTTCCCCAAACACTCATAACGTATTAAGGTTTGTACTTCACTGGTTCCTCACACACCATCATAATCTTTTGAGGTTTGTCCCTCACTGGTTCCTCACACACTCTCATAATGTTTTGTTTTGAACCTTACTGGTAACTCACACACCATAATGTTTTGAGGTTTGTCCATCAATGGTTCCTCTCATTATGTATTTAGGTTAGACCCTTAATGGCTGCTCATACACCCTCATACTGTTTTGAGATTTGTACCTCACTAGTTCCTCACACAACCTCATAATATCACGAGCTTTGTCCCTTACTAATTCCTCACACGCCTTCATAATGTGTTGAGGTTTTTCCCTCACCGGATTCTCACACGCCCTCATAATGTGTTGAGGTTTGTCCTTCATTTGTTCCTCACACACTCTCACAATGTTTTTTAGGTTTGACCCTCACTGGCAACTCAGATACTCTCATAATGTGTCGATGTTTGTCCATCACTGGTTCCTCGCACACTTTCATAATGTATTAGGGTTAGTTCTTCACTGGCTGCTCATGCACCCTCATATTGTTTTGAAGTTTGTCCCTCACTATTTCCTCACACAATATCGTAATGTGTTGAGGTTTTTCTCTCACTGATTTCTCACACTCTCATATTGTATTGAGGTTTGTCCCTCACTGGATTCACACGAACCCTCATAATGTGTTGAGGTTTGTCCTTCACTTGTTCCTTACACACTCTCATAATGTTTCTAGGTTTGACCCTCACTGGTAACTCACGCACCCTCATAATGTGTAGAAGTTTGTCCATCACTGCTTCCTCACACACTTTTATGATGTGTTGAGCATTGTCCCTCAATGGTTCCTCACATACCCTCATAATCTGTTGAGATTTGTCTCTCACTGGTTCCTCACCTACTCCCATAATGTTTTGAGGTTTGAACCTTGCTAGTAACTCACACACCTTCATAATTTTTTGAAGTTTGTCCATCAGTGGTTCCTCACACACTTTCATGATGTATTTAGGTTAGTCCCTTAATGGCTGCTCATACACCCTCATATTGTTTTGAGGTTTGTCCCTCACTTGCAACTCACACGCCTTCATAATGTGTTGAGGTTTGTCCATCAACGGTTTCTCACACAATCTCATATTGTATTGAGGTTTGTCCCTCACTGGGTTCTCGCGCACCCTCATAATGTGTTGGGGTTTGTCCTTCCCTTTTTCCTCACACAGTTTCATAGTATTTTTAAGTCTGACCCTCGCTGGTAAATCACACACCCTCATAATGTGTCCAGGTTTGTCCATCACTGCTTCCTCACACACTCTCGTAATGTACTGAGGTTTGTCGTTCACTGGTTCCCAACGCACCATCATAATCCGTTGAGGTTAGTCCCTCACTATTTCCTCACACACTCCCACAGTGTTTTGAAGTTTGACCCTCACTAGTAACTCACACACAATCATGATGTATTTGGGTTAGTCCCTTAATGGCTGCTCATACACCCTCATATTGTTTTGAGGGTTGTCTCTCGCTTGTTCCTCTCACACCATCAAAATCTTTTGAGGTTGTTCCTCGCTTGTTTCTCACACCCTCCCATATTGTTTTGAGGTTTGACCCTCACGAGCAACTCACCTTCATAATGTTTTGAGGTTTGTCCATCACTTGTTCCTCATATGCTTTCATGATGTACTTAAGTTAGTCCCTTAATGGCTGCTCATACACGCCTCATTATGTGTCGAGGTTTGTCCATCACTGGTTCCTCACACACTCATAATGTATTGAGGTTTCTATCTCACTCGTTCCTCACACACCATCATAATCTTTTGAGTTTTCTCCCACATTCGTTCCTCGCACACTCCCATAATATTTTGAGGTTTGAACCTTACTGGTAACTCACACACCTTCATAATGTTTTGAGGTTGGTCCGTCAATGATTCATCTCATAATGTATAGAATTAGTCCCATAATGGCTGCTCATACACCACCTAAATAGTTTTGAGATTTGTACCTCATTAGCTCCTCACACAACCTCATTGTGTTGAGATTTTTCCCTCACTAAATCCTCAAACGCCTCCATAATGTGTTAAGATTTTTCTCTCGCTGGTTTCTCACACATTGTCATATTGTATTGAGATTTGTCCCTCACTGGATTCTCACACGCCCTCATAATGTGTTGAGGTTTGGCCTTCACTTTAAGTTTTGGCCCTCATTGGTATCTCACATACCCTCATAGTGTGTCGAGGTTTGTCCATCACTGGTTCCTCAGACACTTTCATAATGTATTAGGGTTAGTTCCTCACTGGTTGCTCATAACCCTTATATATATTTTGAAATTTGTCCCTCACTATTTCTTCACACATCATCATAATGTATTGAGGTTTCTCCCTCACTGGATCCTCACACGCCCTCATAATGTGTTGAGTTTTGTCTCTCACTGGTTCCTCACACACTTTCATATTGTAGTGAGGTTTTCCCTCAGTGGATTATCACAAACCCTCATAATGTGTTGATGTTTGTCCTTAACTTGTTCCTCACACGCTCTCATAATGTTTTTAGTTTTGACCCTCATTGGTAATTCAGAGATCCTCATGATGTGTCGAGGTTTGTCCATCACTGGTTCCTCACACACTTTCGTAATGTATTGAGGTTTGTCCCTCACTGGATTCTCACACACCCTCATAATGTGTTGAGGTTCGTCCCTCACCAGTTCCTCAAAAACCCTCAAAATCTTTTGAAGTTTGTCCCTCACTGGTTCCTCACACACTCCCATAATGCTCTGAGGTTTGACCATCACTGGTAATTCACACACGCTCATAATTTTTTGAGGTTTTTCCATCACTGGTTCCTCAAACACTTTCATAATGTATTAGGGTTAGTTCCTCACTGACTGCTCATACACACTCATATTGTTTTGAAGTTTGTCCCTCACTAATTCCTCAAACACTCTCATAATGTGTTGAGGTTTGTCCTTCTCTTCTTCCTCACATACTCTCATAATGTTTTGGTGTTTTACCCTCACTGGTAACTCACCCTCATAATGTTTTGAGGTTTGTCCATCACTGATTCCTCACACACTTTCATTATGTATTTAGGTTTGTCCCTCACTGGATACCCATACACCCTCATAATGTTTTGAGGTTTATCCCTCACTAGATCCTCACACATCATCTTAATGTTTTGAGGTTTGTCCCTCACTGGTTCCTCAAACACCCTCATAATGTGTTGAAGAATGTGTCTCACTGGTTTCTCACACACACTCATATTGTATTGAGGTTTGTTTCTCTCTAGATTCTCACACACCCTCATAATCTGTTGAGATTTGTCCTTCACTTGTTCTTCACACTCTCATATTGTTTTTGGGTTTGACCCTCACTGGTAACTCAGATACCATGATAATGTGTCAAGGTTTGTCCATCACTAGTTCCTCACTCACTTTCATAATGTGTTGAGGTTTGTCCCTCACAGGTTTCTCACAAACCCTCATAATCTTTTGAGGTTTGTCCCTCACTTGTTCCTTACACACTCCCATAATGTTTTGAGGTTTGACCGTCACTGGAAACTCACACATCCTCAAAAATTTTTGAGGTTATTCCATCACTGGTTCCTCACACACTTTCATATTGTATTAAGATTATTTCCTTACTGGCTGCTCATACACCCTCATATTGTTTTGAAGTTTGTCCCTTACTAATTCCTCACACTACCTCATAATGTGTTGAGGCTTGTCCCTCGCTGGACCTCACACGCCCTCATAATGCGTTGAGGTTTTTCTCTCACTGGTTTCTCACACACTCTCATATTGTATTGAAGTTCGTCCCCCCACTGGGTTCTCACACACCCTCATAATGTGTTACGGTTTGTACTTCACTTGTTCCTCACATACTCCCATAATGTTTTGAGGTTTGACCCTCACTAGTAACTCACACACCTTCATAATGTTTTGAGGTTTGTCCATCAATGGTTCCTCACACATTTTCATGATGTATTTAGGCCAGTCCCTTAATTGCTGCCAATACACCCTCATATTGTTTTGAAGTTTGTCCCCCACTAGTTTCTGACACACCCTTATAATGTGTTGAGGTTTGTCCCTCACTGGATTCTCACACAATCTCATATTGTACTGAGGTTTGTCCCTCACTGGATTCTTGCACACCCTCATAATGTGTTGAGGTTTTTCCTTCACTTGTTCCTCACACGCCCTCATAATGTCTTTAGGTCTGACCCTCACTGTTAACTCACACACCCTCATAATGTGTCGAGGTTTGTCCATCACTAGTTCCTCACTCACTTTCATAATGTGTTGAGGTTTGTCCCTCCCTGGTTCCTCACACACAAACATAAGCTGTTGAGGTTTGTTCCTCACTGGTTTCTTATACATTCCCAAAATGTTTTGAGGTTTGACCCTCACTAGTAACTCACACACCCTCATAATGTTTTGAGGTTTGTCCGTCACTGGTTTCTGACATACTTTCTTAATGTATTGAGGTTTGTCCCTCACTGGATACTCACACACCCTCATAATTCGTTTAGGTTTGTCCTTCACTTGTTCTTCACACATTCTCCTAATGTTTTTATGTTTGACCTTCACTGATAACTCATACACCCTCATAAGCTTTCGAGGTTTGTCCATCACTAGGTTCTTGCACTATTTTATAATGTGTTGAGTTTTGTTCCTCACTGGTTCCTCACACACCCTCATAACCTGTTGAGGTTTGTCCCTCATTGGCTCTTCATATATTCCCATAATGCTTTGAGGTTTCACCCTCACTGGTAACTCACACATCCTCATAATGTTTTGAGGTTTGTCCATCACTGGTTTCTCACACACTTTCATTATGTATTTTGGTTAGTCCCTCTCTGGGCACTCAAACGCCCTCATATTGTTTTGAGGCTTGTCCCCCACTAGTTCCACACAACACCTCATAATGTGTTGATGTTTGTCCATCACTTGTTCCTCACACACCCTCATAATGTGTTAAGGTTTTGTCTAACTGGTTTCTCAGACGCACTCATATTATATTGAGGTTTGTGCCTCACTGGATTCTCAAACACTCTCATAATGTGTTGATGTTTGTCTTACACTTGTTCCTCAAACACTCTCATACTATTTTTAGGTTTGACCCTAAGTGGTAACTCACATACCCTCACAATGTGTCGAGGTTTCTCCAACACTGGTTCCTCACAAACTTTCATTATGTTTTGAGGATTGTTCCTTCATAATCTGCTCAGGTTTGTCCCTCACTGGTTTCTCACACCCTCCCACAATGCTTTGAAGTTTGACCCTCACTGGTAACTCACACACCCTCATAATATTTTGAGGTTTGTCCATATCTGATTCCTCACACACATTAATAATGTATTTAGGCTTGTCCCTCACTGAAGTCTCATACCCCTTCACAATGTTTTGAAGTTTGTCCCTCACTAAATACTCACACAACATCATAATGCGCTGAGGTTTGTCCCTCACTGGTTCTTCACATGCCCTCATAATGTTTTAAGGCTTGTGTCTCATTGGTTTCTCACACACTCTCATAACGTTTTGAGGTTTGTCCCTCACTGGTAACTCGCACACCCTCACAATGTGTCGAGGTTTGTCCATCACCGGTTCCTGACACTCTCTCATAATGTGTTGAGGGTTTTTCCTCACTGGTTCCTCACACACCCTCATAATCGACTGAGGTTTGTCATTCGCTGTTTCCTCACAGACTCCAATAAAGTGTTGAGGTTTGACCGTCATTAGTAACTTACACACCCTCATAATGTTTTAGGTTTGTCTATCAATGGTTCCTCACACACTTTCATAGTGTATTAAGGTTAGTCCCTTAATGGCTGCTCATACACCCTCATATTGTTTTGAGAATTGTCCCTCATAGTTCCTCACACAATCTCATTATGTGTTGAGTTTTTTCCTTTACTGGTTCCTCACAGTCCCTCATAATGTGTTGAGGTTTGTCTCTCACTGGTTTCTCACACACTCATATTGTATTGAGGTTTCTCCCTTACTGGATTCTCACACACCCTCATAATGTTTTGAGGTTTGTCCTTCACTTGTTCCTCACACGCTGTCATAATGGTTTTAGTTTTAACGCTCATTGGTAACTCACAAACCCTCATAATGTGTCGATATTTGTCCATCACTGGTTTCTCGCTCACTTTCATAATGTATTGAGGTTTGTCCCTCATTGGATTCTCACACACCCTCATAATGTGTTGAGGTTTATCCTTCATTTGTTCCTCACACACTCATAATCTTTTTAGGTTTGACTCTCACTGGTAACTCGGATACTCTCATAATGTGTCGAGGTTTGTCAATCACTGGTTCCTCACAAACCTTCATAATATTTTGAGGTTTGTCCCTCACTGGTTCCTCATACACTCCCATAATAATTTGAGGTTTGATCATCACTGGTAATTCACACACCCTCATAATTTTTTGAGGATTTTGCATCACTGGTTCCTCACACACACTTTCATATTATAATAGGGTTAGTTCCTCACTGGCTGCTCACACACCCTCATATTGTTTTGAAGTTTGTCCCTCACTAATTCATCACACAACCTCATAATGTGTTGAGGTTTTTCCCTCACTAGTTCCTCACACGCCCTCACAATGTGTTGAGGTTTTTCTCTCATTGGTTTCTCACACACTCTCATACTGTATTGAGGTTTGTCCCTTACTAGTCTCTCACACACCCTCATAATGTGTTAAGGTTTGTCCTTCTCTTGTTCCTCACACACTCTCATAGTGTTTTTAGGTTTAACCCTCACTGGTAACTCCCTTACCCTCATAATGTGTCCAGGTTTTCCCATCACTGGTTCCTCAAACACTCCCATAATGTTTTGAGGTTTGACTCTCACTAGTAACTCACACACCTTCATAATGTTTTGAGGTTTGTCCATCAATGGTTCCTCACACACTTTCATAAAATATATTGGTTAGTCCCTTAATGACTGCTCATACACCCTCATATTGTTTTGAGGTTTGTCCCTCACTAGTTCCTCACACAACCTTATAATGTGATGAGGTTGGTCCCTCACTGGTTCTTCACACGCCTTCATAATGTGTTGAGGTTTGTCCTTCACTGGTTCCTCACAAACTTTCAAAATGTGTTGAGGTTTGTCCCTCACTGGTTCCTCACACACAATCATAATCTGTTGAGGTTTGTCCCTCACTCGTTCCTCATACATTCTTATAATGTATTAATGTTTGACCCTCACTGGTAGCTCACACACCCTCATAATGTTTTGAGGTTTGTCCATCACTGGTTTCTCACATACTTATTTTAATGTATTGAGGTTTTCCCTCACTGGTTCCTCACACACCCTTATAAGCTGTTGAGGTTTGTCCTTCACTGTTTTCTAACAGACTCCCATAATATGTTGAGTTTGACCGTCATTAGTAACTTACCCTCATAATGTTTTAGGTATGTCCATCACTGATTCCTCACACACATTCATATTGTATTTAGGTTTGTC
This sequence comes from Panulirus argus, assembly GCA_038088735.1. Classification (NCBI taxonomy): domain Eukaryota; kingdom Metazoa; phylum Arthropoda; class Malacostraca; order Decapoda; family Palinuridae; genus Panulirus; species Panulirus argus. The sequence continues at coordinate 13,069 of JAYMFT010117801.1, forward strand.
CTTCATTGGATGCTCATACACCCTCATTGGCAACTCACACAGCCTCATAATGTGTCATGACTTGTCCTTCGCTGCTTTCCACACATTCTCCATCGCTCCCAGAACCTTCGCCCCCTCCCCCACCATATGACTCACTTCCGCTTCCACGGTTCCATTTGCTGCCAAATCCACTCCCAGATATCTAAAACACTTCACTTACTCCAATTTTTTCCCATTCAAACTCACTCCCCAACTAACTCCTCCCTCAACCCTGCTGAACCTAATAACCTTGCTCT
>JAYMFT010117812.1:0-13343 GCA_038088735.1 Panulirus argus
ATGTGTGTGTGTGTGTTTGTGTGTATTTCAATAAAGTCACAGCGGTGCCCTTAATCTAATATTCGCTGATAACCACGAGGACAGATGCAACACGGTAAGTCCCTAGTGCACTTTTGTGTATATGACATCAGAGGAGACAACGAAAGTGCACTCGGGACTTTATCGTGTCCTTATTGCCCTCATGATTATCAGCAAATATATAGCCTATGGAATTTATAATTACATGCACATGATTATGGAGTTTTTCATATAAAAAACGAATGAAATATGATAATGTTATGTGATTTGTGTTTATAAGGCATCGTCCCAGCCTCTACAATTATCTAGAGATGTTTTGAGCACTGACAGTACGACTTTTTGGTATGACCATCTTGCATCAGGGTCGTACCGTCGTGCTCATTGCTGGTACCTTTGTACCCAAGGGTCGTACCTGATATGCTTAATGATCACACCACCGTTGTGGCGGACTGGTGTTCTAGCCTGTTAAGAGAGCGGTCAAGTGGGCTTCCCGAGTACCTTCTTCCCCGGGAGCGAACTGGGAGCCTAGCTTGGAATGTAAACATTAGCATAACTTGGTCCGCATCGCTAGCCTTAGCTTAGCTTAGCTAGCGACGTCTCCAAGAGCCTAGAATTAGGTATAGCGCGCTAAAGATGGTTTTAGATTTAGGTATAGATAGCACCGTGCTGCGCAGTAGAAAATGGATTTAGAATTAGATACATGTAGTAGTTGTGTGTAGCGCTGTAGAGACATAGATACAGAATGTTTTAGATATAGACATTATGGACTACAATAGAGATAGTCGTAGAGTTTGACTAAAGTCATCGAACTCAAGGGGTTTAAGACTTCGTACTCAACGAGTTAAGTCATTGTACTCAAGGTAATAGATTATCCTACTCAAGGGGTTAAATCTTCTTACTCAAGGAGTTAAATCTTCGTACCCAAGGGGTTAAGTCTTCGTACTCAAGTTGATAGGTCATCGTACTCAAGGGGTTCAAGCCTTGAATGTCGTGTGTGATGCATAAAAGGATAAAATATTACAACCTCCCTATATAAATACAGAGATCTTAACTGTCATGTTTAGGTGATCGGACTTGATAAGGAACTGAATTATGCATTGGATTTATTAACCTTGCATCAGGGACTCGTGGGAGCCAACACAGTTGCCGTCTATACAGCCTTTCATATATTTCTAACCTTTCAGCACCACGGTATATGACACATAATCACGACTATAGACCCTTAGGCACGGCCACGACGGTATGACCCTTCAAAAGGGTTATACCGACGTGCTGAAAATATCATTTTGTGGAAGAAAACGAGTCACATATATCATTATTCCCCCTCACTCACCACGACCATTCTGCCTCGGGGGGGGGGAAGGGGGGGGGGTACCGTAGGGCCATCGTCCGGTCTCTTTTCAATTTTTTGTCGTCGTTTCGTCCTTGGCTTACAAGAATGGTCGTCCGAATAGCTCCCCACATTTCGCACAAGTCTAGGCCGCTGGCAGGAGATTAATGCGCTGCCAGCGATTTTTGTATTCGGCTTCAGAATGGCTGAACGGGGGCCAAGTCTTTGGGGGGCAGGTAAAGAGAGAGAGAGAGAAAAAAAAAAAAGGGAAAAATCTATGTCGCTGTTTTTATGGTGTGGTTGGAGCCGTGTTTGGCATCGTTTGTATGTCTGAGTTGAGACACGCCTCCCGTTCGTGTTGGAAGGACCGGTACACGGAACTGGCGGGGTGGGGTGAGGAATTTCGTTCTACTTCATTTCCGTTGTACCGTAGCGGCAACTTGAGCGCGACGGTACGTACGACCCTTTTCGGTGTACGATGGCTTGGCCTTTGACGTAAAAACCTTATTTAAGGATCAAGTCACCGGCCGGGGTAATTACGTATACCCAGAGATCGTAGCCTTATGCCCAAGGGTGTCTCCAGCCGTTGTGCCCGAGGCGTTAAACACTCGCCGACTGGTTTTCGTTCGATTCGATCCACTATTAACACAAGCCAAGAGGCGGGCATTTTCTCTGTAGCCCAGACTTGATATATTTACGCGAACGCTCGGACCTCACACTGCGGCTGTACCTCCGCTCTACCTACCTCAGGAGAAGGAGGAGACAAAGACACTCTGTAAAAGCTCATTTCACTTGTCGGCGTTACTTTAACAAGGAGAAAAATGGGCTTAGAGCGAGCCAGGCCAACTCCTGTTGTCATGGGATTAAGGCCAACAGGGAGGCGTTTGCCAAGCTTATACTTGTTTGACTATATTGGCCCATTACGCTGACGGACTTCGGCTTAACCACTGGGTTAGGCTCCCAACCTTCCACTGTTAACTGGTTATAACCGAACTATACTCTGGGCCAAGCTTCCACTCGCCCACTGTTGAGGAACTGTAGTCTTTCTTAGACTCCTACCCACCCACTGCGGACCGATTTAGTGTATCTGACCACTGGGATAGGCTTCATCCAACCCACTGTTGATCATTTTGTTTACTTAACCATTGGGCTAGGCTGCCACTCACCCACTGTTTAGGAACTGTAGTCTCCTTAGGCTTCTGCCCACCCACTGCGGACCGATTTTATCCTTGCTAGCCACTGGGAGAGGCTTCATCCAACCCACTGTTGATCATTTTGTTTAGTTAACCACTGGGGTAGGCTTCCTCCCACCCACTGCCGACCAATATTAACCAAGCTAGCTTTTAAGATAGGCTTCCGCCCACCCAGTAGACCAGTCTTATCCCAGCGAGCCAATAGTCGAGGCTAGCTAGCCACTGGGCTGGGCTTCCGCCCACCCACAGATGACCAACTTTACTATTGCACCGAGCTTGGCTTCCGTTCACTTACTCCTTACTTAAATTCATAATTTCTATATCCCTTCCACACTTAACAACACTCATTGCGGTAGTAAGTCACTCAGTGCTTTCTTATCACTCCATTGAATTATAAAAGATTAATCTGCCTTGTTAGATACTCAAAGAGGGGGAGTGAGAATTAGAAATTAGTACCAAGAACTTCATGACTGCAATACTTTCTTCTTCCCTTGAACGAACAGGGAGAAACATTACAGTATTGTCACTGTAGAACAACCCTCTTTGAAAACATTGATGTTTGACCACTTATTAAGTACAACAGTGTTCCCCCTTTGGATATGATGGCTTGGTCCCTGGCCTGACCTGATTCTGAAGGATCAGTTTAAAGGCTAAACTATCATACACTCAAGGGTTGCACAAGTCGTGTTCAAGGGGTCGAGTTGTCTTGTGCAAAAGGGTTTCTATATACGGAACCGAAGTGGTGAAAACTGATGATGATTCCGTGTTTATTATTGAAAAATGTTGAACACTGGAGGACAGTAGAAATCTTAAAAAGTAGAAATTTTAAAACGCCAAACATTATCGGTCAATACTTAGCATTATTATAAGAGTTATCAATCCAAGGAACTGAATAGCTGTAGATGAACTAAACAAATTGCCATGTTGAGATCGTAAATTCTAACACATTAGGGAGTTTGAAATGTTAGGTTAGATGAATATATGACTGGTAGTGACAGGGTGCACAGAGGAATTGCTTTGCGTGGGGGAAGTAGGCCAGTCTGTAGTTTCCTTTTATTATGTTCTCATAAATGTCAATGAATGATAGTGAGCATTGATTAAATGCAGAATTGCTAGGCTAAAAGAGGATGGTTGGAAACCTCGCCACGTATAAATGCTAGGCTGCATTTAAAGTGGTTGGTAGCGAGTGGTTGAAAGACTAGTCCAGCAGTGTGTTTTTAAGCTTGAAGCTTGTCGGTGGTGGGTGGTCAGCAGAAAGCCCCAGCCGGTTTACCGCTCATTATTTAAGCTTGGGGCTTGAGCGGCAGTTGGCGGACGCCTTACTACCACCGCTAAACAAACAGGAGACTTTAGTTATCTGGCCGTTAAGTACTCCTCCTTATTATATATCTCGACGGAGGGGATAAAGGCGCCATACATCACCCCGGCCGGCTCGCTTCACAGTTGCCGAGCCCCCGGGGGCGGTTGGATCAGACCACCTCCTCCTCCCCCACCTCCTCACCTTCTCCTCCCTCCCCCACGGCTCAAGATTATAAGTAAACAGACATCACTCTTCCCCTATCCGACCCGATCACATTCCCGTCTATCTTTTACTCCCGGCTTATCAAATAATAAAGCATCTTGGAGGGAGAGATTCAGAGAGCCTTACTGTATGCATTCCTATAGTCTTTTCACATTCTTGGAGTTGTTTTGTAAGTTTTGGGATGTGAACCGGAGAAGGATTTCCATCCATAATTCATATCATGAATGGTAATAAATAAGTTAATAGAGACGGCACGTTAGGCAAATTATGTCGTTTAATGAGATGATTTAAACGTCGACCCCTCTACTACCATGTGACGCGTCGACTGATTCGCGAGGAAAAATGCGAGAGAGAAAAAAAGTTTGGCTGGCAGTTGCAATAAACGTCATCAGATTAGGGTGTCATGATTTAGCCCGACGGTTAAACACACGGGACAATATTTTTAGTTTGACCGAGGGTACTGACGGACAAATTGGTAGCCAATTACCCGTAGAACAAGACGAGCTAAGACAGCATCCTTCGTGGTAAGAGCGATGGATAAAGATTTCCCTGGGTAGTAAAGATTCAGTTTTACTGCAGGCTGGGACTTCATTATACAGGAGAGAGGGAGTAAAGAGAGTTTAGCAGATAACGAGGAAAACTGAAGGCTAAGTGAAGGAAAGGGAGATGAAGGAATTATGAATAGGGACGGAGGACTTGCAACGGAATTTTGCCAAAATACGAGTTACGAAAGACGAGTCGTGTACAGAGTTTGCGTGTTTGTCATTTCGTGATGCGTGAGACTGAGAGACTGAACTGAGTGTCTAGACTGAATGAACTCTAACAGCGCACGTGTGCGGTCGAGTCAGAAAGAAATGACAGCTACCTTGGCTGGCTTAAGGGAATGACACCTGACAGCCACTGCTGAAGTGCTGGCTGGCTCGCTGAGTAGCGGTCGCTTGACCCCCCCCCTCCCGATACCCAGGAGGTTGGTAGTGTTACCTCCAGTATACCACCTCCCTCGTCGAGAGAGAGAGAGAGATTAAAAAAGAAATAGACTAAACTTAGAGAAGAATGTGATAAGAGAATTTGCGAGTGAAAATAAGAGAGCGAGGAGACGGCGAGGACGAGGTAAAACTTTTAATGAAAGCGGTGTGGCCTCCCGGGAGTGGGCTAGCCAGGGGTGGGGGGCGCGCGCGCGCGGGCCGCGGAACCAGCGACGGTGGGGGCGTGATGGACAGCCCACCACCCTTGCCCCACCCACCTACCCACCTTCCCTCCCTCCCTCCCTCCTCCTCCCATCCTCCGCCTCTACTACCACTAGTCGCCCTCCACCACACAACTTGGTTGCCCGCCGGGGCACCCCAGTCACCTGTCTCCTTGTTGCTGCTCTGGTGCTAGAACTCACCATAGTAGCATTTGGAGACTCACTGTGATTCGAGATGTGCGCATACGAGGGGCTATCTTCACTCACCCCATCACGCTCACCCCTCACCACCACCCGGTTCCAGCCCCCTTCAACCAACGGCGTCCTGCAGGGTACAAGGACGAGGTCCTTTTGCGTTTCCTCGTCCCTTGATGTCCTCGGTAGATTGCACCAGCACGGAGGAGGTGGGTCTGCGGCTGTGTAACCAGTGGAGTCGACCTGCAAGCCTCACCGCAACCTGGGTGTCGTACCGTTTTACTCAAGGATTGCAGCCGCCTTGGCGCTGAAGGGTCGTACCGTCGGTCGACCGTCGTGCCCAAGAGTCGTACCGCGGTCCCCAAGGGTCGTACGGTCGTGCTCATGAGTCGTACCGCTGTTCTCAAGGGGGTCGTACCGCCGTGCTCGTGGGTCGTACGGTGCTTCTCACGGTTCGTGCTCAAGAGTTGCGCCGTGGATCTCAAACGGGTCGTACACCGTCGCGCTCAGTGGTCGTAGCGCGTGGTTCTGACTGGTCGTACCGTCGTGCCCGAATCGCACAGTAGTACTCAAGGGTCGTACCGTCGTGCTCAGAGGTCTTACCGTGGTTCTCACGGGTCGTACCGTCGTGCTCGGGTCGTACAGTGGTACTCAAGGGTCGTACCGTCGTGCTCGAGTGGTTAACGATTCCCAGGAAGACTGAATCCGTATTTACTTCAACACCCAGCCTTCTTGTGTGGGCCCTTGCGACGGGTCGGAGACTCAGCCGGGCCACGATCCTCGGGTCGTTAAGGATGTAATTGCCTCGTACAGCCGTGGGTGGGGTTAGGGAGGGCGGGGAAGGATTGGGGAGGGGGGGGGGAGGAGGAGAGGGGTTGATGGGGAGGGGGGGGTTAGTAATAACAGGTGAGGGCGTTATTACGATGTCATCAGGAGAGGGGAGGGGGGTACAACAGACGGACCCCACACACGCCGCGCGGGATCATCACGCTGTTTCTTCCTGCAAGTTTTTCACGTGGTGGGTCCTCAGCGCCCTCGTGGGTAATTAGACCCGCGGGTGAGACGGTTTAACCCCTTGACGGCGAAGATTTAACCCCTTGAGTACGACGATTTTACCCCTTGACTACGACGATTTAACCCCCTTGACTACTACGATTTTACCCCTTGAGTACGACGATTTAATCTGTTGATTATGACGATTTTACCCCTTGACTACGACGATTTAACCTCTTGATTACGACGATTTTACCCCTTGACTACGACGATTTAATCTGTTGATTATGACGATTTTATACCTTGACTACGACGATTTAACCCCTTGATTACAACAATTTTACCCCTTAAGTACGACGATTTAACCCCCTTGCGTACGATAACTTCACCCCTTGAATACGACAACTTAACTCCTTTAGTACGACGGCTTTAGCCCTTGAATGAAACGACTTCTTAACCCATTGAGCTGGACGACTCGACACTTTCAGCACCATTATTCAACCTCATCAGTACGATGATTAAACCCATTGCTTTCAATGGGTTAAAGTTGTCGCTCTCTGGGGGTTAAGTCGTCGCTCTCTGGGGGTTAAAGTCGTCGCTCTCTCGGGGTTAAAGACGCACTATGGGGGTTAAAGTCGTCACTCTGTTGGGGTTAAAGTCGTCGCTCTCTAGGGGTTAAGGTCGTCGCACTCTGGGGGTTAAAGTCGTCGCACTCTGGGGCTTAAAGTCGTCGCTCTCTGGGGGCGTAAAGTCGTCGCTCTCTGGGGGCTTAAAGTCGTCGCTCTCTGGGGGTTTAAGTCGTCGCTCTCTGGGGATTAACTCATCGTGCTTAAGGGGTTCAGGAGACGGGCGGATGGCTGTCTAGACAATGAAGTTTCCTTCCTAATGACACAGTGGAACGTGGGCCGCGGTTCCCCGTGGCTTTCTGCCGAGGAAGTAAGGAGGAGAATGTTATAGTCTCGGGATGTCTGTACTTGTGGGATGTCTGACTGTCATGTTCTTACAAATAGGCTTTTGAGCTGTGCTGTACGTGGTCGAGTGTTTTCATGGTTAATAAGACCAGGGACACTGCTATATAGAAGGACCCGACTACGTAAACCTTGACATAAGTGTCTCGTTAGGGCTCGGCGTTACACTTCAAACCCTGACCTGACCCTGCTAACCTGACCTGAGGTGTCTCCGTGGACCTTGGAGTGACCTAACAGGACCCAGGCACACTCTGGGCTAAACTCTTGACCTCACTTGGTTCGGATGACCCCTGACCTCTCCCAGTAAGACCTCAGATACGCCATCAGGACCATCAGCATGCCTTGGATACCATCGCCGGACGTAGCAGTGACCTGACCTGACCTGACCTGACCAACCTACTGGATATCTTATCTGCTGGAAGGCAGACCTTATCTCTCATGGCAAGAATAAATGATTGAGCAAAACCAGAAACGGTAGAGAATGACAGGATCAGATTCTGAATGTGTACAAACGCCCAGGCTACGTTCTTCAGCACCTATGCATCCATTGTAGAACGCTGAGACCTTTTCTTCAGCACCCATGCCTCAGTTAAGCGATGCTGAGACCTTCTCCAAGACAGCTCGAACCTTAAGTATACATCGCTGAGACCTTCCTCAGCACCCGTGCTTCTGTTGTACAACGCTGAGACCTTGTCCAAGACTCGTAACCTTAGATATACAACGCTGATACCCTTCCTCAGCACCCATGCCTGAGTTGTACAACGCTGAGACCTTGTCCAAGACTAGAACCTTAGATATACAACGCCGGGACCCTTCCTCAGCGTCCATGCCTCTGTTCATATAACATATTTTCATGCAGTTCTGTGTGCTTCGAGTCTCCTCTTGTGAGACATTAATCTTGACCACAGAGCCGAGGGGAGCATTTAGACCATAGTTATGATACGAAAAAATAACTTTGGAATGCTCCTTCAACTCCCCTCCCTCCCTCCCTCCCTTCGCCCCGGCCATTACCATGTTCTGCTCGATGTTTCTCTTGCAGTGTGAAATATGCCCCTCCGCCCGCCAGAGGAGGTGGCGGTGCCGATGACGCGTCTGATAAGAGAGGACAGGGTAGGGTAGGGCCAGTTTGGCCGGTGGATGAAATCCTCCCGCCCGACGCGTGACAACGGGAGGGAAAGTTGGCCCCACTGTGAAAATAATACTGGTGTTCACCCCACCCCCCTTTTTTTTCAGCACGACGGTACGATCCTTGAACGTAGCTTCACGACCCATGAGCATGGCGGTACGACCCTCAAGCACGGCGGTACGACCCTTAAGCATGGCTTTACGACCCATGAACATGGCGGTACGACCCTCAAGCACGACGGTACGACCCTTGAGCGCGCCGGTACGAATTCCAGTTATGATGAAGGCATTTTGATGGTAGCACTGCCTGCCCCCAGGGAGGGCGCTGTGATAATGGCACTGCCGCCGTGGGGCGGCACATTGTTGGTGGCACTGCTGCCGAGGAGCGGCACAGTGATGATGGCACTGCCACCGAGGAGCGGCACACTGATGATGGCAGTGCCGCCGAGGGGTGGCACAGTGTTCTAGTTCCCACGACTTTCTCTGCCATTGTCTGGCCTCGACGGCGCCTGGCGATAATTGTTGCCTCTCCTGGTGTTGGCACTAACCTCCCCCATCCTCACCCCAGGCTCTGGTGTTGGCACTAACCTCCCCCATCCTCACCCCAGGCTCTGGTGTTGGCACTAACATTCCCCATCCTCACACCTGACTCTAGTGTTGGCACTAACCTTCCCATCCTCACCCCAGGCTCTGGTGTTGGCACTAACATCCCCCATCCTCACCCCAGGCTCTGGTGTTGGCACTAACCTCCTCATCCTCACCCCAGGCTCTGGTGTTGGCACTAACCTCCCATCCTCACACCAGGCTCTGGTGTTTGCACTAACATCCCCCATCCTCACCCCGGGCTCTGGTGTTGGCACTAATCTCCCCATTCTCATCCCAGGCTCTGGTGTTGGCACTAAGCTCACATCCTCACCCCAGGCTCTGGTGTTGGCACTAACCTCCCATCCTCACCCCAGGCTCTGGTACTTGGACATTATACTCTACACAGGTGATAATTTTTTACCTTAACTGCTGAAAACAGATACTTTTCACAAAAGCTACTTTAACCGTATAATTCCCCACGCAGACTACTAACTACTCCGCCTTAATAGCTCTCTCACAACTATGCAACCCTTATATTTAACACGTTACCTGTGCAGCCTTAAGGCTACAGTTAATTACCCTACCAGGGTTATCATCACGCTAATTAGCCTACCCTGGTTATCTTTACACACCAGTTTGAAATACCTGTAACACATCCCTAGCCTCTGTGACCTTGTAGTTATAACAGTCACGAAACTACCGCGGTAATCCAGGTTAACTACCCCTCCGGTGTAACTACACTACAGATGTCTCCCTTTGGTAGTTATGACGAACGACTGACCCCGTTCTAATGGTTATAACTTTAATTATCATCTGATTATCCTCGTCATGGTGGTGATCACAACAACTAACTGTCCTATCACGGTGATTATCACAGGGCAACTACCTGATGGGTATCGTAAATCAATTTCACAATCATGACGGTACAACCCTTGGGTATCGATGGCCAGGCCTTTGACCTTGTCAGTAAGGGTCAGGTTACGGGGCCAGGCCATCTTGCCTACACGTCGTATTATTATGCCAAAGGGTCGACCTGTCGTTCTCAGGAGTCGTAATGTCGTGCTCAAGGGTCGTAATGTCGTGGTCAAGGGTCGTATCATCGTGCTCACGAGTCGTAATGTAGTGCTCCAGGGTCGTATCATCGTACTCAAGGGTCGTCTCATCGTGCTCCAGGGTCGTATCATCGTGGTCAGGGGTCGTATCATCGTGCTCACGAGTCGTAATGTAGTGCTCAAGGGTCGTATCATCGTGCTCAAGAGTCGTAATGTCGTGCTCAAGGGTCGTATCATCCTTCTAAAGAGTCGTATCATCGTGTTCAAGTGGTCGTATTATCATACTCAAGGAGTTAAGTTTTCTTATGATATAAATGCGACTACATCAGCAAGTTTGAGTAACTCAAGGGCTCTTACTTACCCATAGATCGATTCTGCTTTAAAAAGTAAAATTTAGTGTCCGGGTTTGCTAGATGAATTTGTTGTGCACATTGCTTAAGGAAATCTCGAAACTTATCACGTATTAACTGTAAGAAATCACACAGTTTACTCCCCAAATATTTTCTTTTAAATGTAAGTGTCTTTACGGATATGTATAGTATTAGTATTACTGTTATTATTATTCTTTTAATGTAATTCCATATGACGTGAATGTTTACTTCGAGGTAAACCGATCCTAGCCCTTTGGGTTTGCTCGCTGGGTCCGATGTGGGTTGTTCCCTTGGGTCTCAGACGATTGCGCGCGGCTCCTTGGGGGCAGCGGTTGACGGATGTGGCGCCACCTAGTTCGCCTCCCTGAAGACTGTTGTCATCCACACCTGCCTTAAAAAAAAAAAAAGCTACATTTTGGCTTAAACTGTTGGAAGGAAACCTCCCGGTTGTTTATGTTCGCCACTGGTGCATGTGAAAAATGGGACAAACATGATCGTTTTCAAATGGACTGGGAGTCGCGGTGCCTAGCTACTAGTGCTGGTGCTGCTCGGGTTTTGGGTTACGCTCGATAACAAACAGGGGTGAGTAATGGCCCCACTCACAAAGAGACTTGCAAGTACCACTTAGCTCCCTTTCTTTTTTCTTATCTTCATTGTGAGTATTATGATAAGTTTTCCTGTTGTTTCAGGAACGCATTTCGTCTTTCCTAGAAAATACATACATAGTCTTTTAATTTATATGTCTTCCTCTTCTGCCTCCTTCTCCTCGTCGGTACACAAAGACGCCCAGCAAGTGTTTTGTTGTTCTTAATATTATCTTGTGCATTATCGGGCATGTGAGGACTGAGGAGCAAGATACGTACCTCATTTACTAAACCGTGTGTATGTTTTGGCGGTTTGTTGCGCCTGTGTCAAGCGTCCAGCCTCATGTCTTCTAAGTAAAATGAGGCCATCGTTTTAGTCCTTCAACTTTATTACAGATATTACGATTCCTCCTCCTCGTTTGATTAAAGAATATTAGACTCGTAGGAAAAAGGTGCCTGGTAATTCTGTTTCTCCTTCCATAGCCATGTAACACTCTCGATCGGTACAGTAATATGTTCTAAATATTACATCTTTAATTTACATTAATTTTGTACGCGTACAGAATGTAGTTTTAAGACTTTGGGGTCTTCATATGCTCATTATTCACGCGCCCGGCTAGTGTGATGCTCATCTGTTTATTTAGTCTTAGACGTAAACAAACGCACTCGCCTTGTCTTTCTCTGGCCGGGGCCATCCTTGGGTGAGTCAGTCTCTATTATGAAGAAATGACATTACCGGTATTTAGATCCCACAGATGTATATTACGAATGACGTTCCCATTATGCTTGTGGCCCCATAAACATAAGTTTCTTTTTGCGAATATTTCGGCTGCCATTATGCTGTGGTTGTATGTAATCACGTCAGTAAGAAGGAGAAAGTCAAAAAGCGACTTCAGGGTTAAGATTTATAAGTGGTAAATTATTTTGATTTAAGAAAAGAACAGTTTCTTTTTAAGTTGAGATTAATACTTTCAAAATGTCATTCAGTATGTAGCAATTCAGTTTGAATTATCCAGAGTAATTTGACCACGACTCCTGCACTAATGGAACATAGATTTGATTAGTCATAATTTTCGCTTACATAAGTTTCACGAGACCACTTGTGGAAATATAACGACTTATACAGTCTCTATTTTACTTAGTTCTTGGTTCAGATATCCAGAGGCTGACTATGATGAAATACAGGAATATACTTAAGACCAGCGAACAGCACAACGATAAACATTACTAAGACTTATTCGGCTGACCCTTTGGGACACAAACGGTCTTTAATACACTGTAAGAGATATTTTGATATGCTCCATCTTCCGTATGATTAATTACCCACGGCGAGGGTAAAGCTGGTGGTATCCCTATGCAAGCGGGCGGGGATGTGAAGAGGCTAGGATACGTCAGTACGCTGGGGCCAGAGCTGAGCACTACCAAACAAGTCCCATCTCCCTTGTGCCGACCAGAGAATGGTAGTTCAATTACATACAGTAATCCACGTCATTCTCATGAGTATAATTATCAAGATCATACAAGTTCCGCCCAACCCTGGGTCAGGCCGCCATAATGGTGTTCATAGAGTAGGGTATGCCTCAAGAGTGAACCGACATATATATTGGTATCAAAGACCACTGTGTAGGGAGACGAGGCGGCCACCTCAGTATCCACGTTGATTTGTTATTCAAGCGGGACAAGCTTTGTTTTACTATACGTCAGGAGTTATAAGTTTGCCGCTGTGGGCTGTGGGGGTCTGAAACCCTTGCACCGGGACGCTGAACATCAAGACTACAACAACAAGGATTGCTCAGAACCGTCCGGAGCTCTCAGTGAATGAATTTTCTCTGGCATATTGTTAAGTCCTAGAGGTTTTTGCGTTACTTGGGAATATCAGCAACTGAATAATTCATGTTAGAATATTTTAACTGAAGCAATCGTTCTCTTGTAACTTGAGTCAGTGTCCCGGATGTTGCTCGCTACCGCACATTGGGGGTGACGTCAAAAGGAGTAACTTTGATAAAGATTGGTGACAGTTTTACACAAACTGTCATAATCAGAGAAAATATACAAGTAAATGGAGTTTACTACATCACAATCTCTCTCTCTCTCTCTGAAGATGTGGTAATACACGAAATAGCTCAGGATTCTCGTGCTTATTTTCCCTAGTGTTGTTCCTGCATATATATATATATATATATATATATATATATATATATATATATATATTTGCATATAT
>JAYMFT010117823.1:0-27447 GCA_038088735.1 Panulirus argus
GGGGGGGATGCTGATACATCAACAAACACAGAGACAGAGTAGCCAGAGAGAGAGAGAGAGAGAGAGAGAGAGAGAGGGAGAGAGAGAGGGGGTGATCACGGCCACCTAGCGGGCCATCCTGGAAGTTACCTTAAAAGGAGAATGAATAGCAAGTTGGTGCCCACGCCCACGGGTGGGTTATTATAGCACGCCCACGCCAGGTCACCCAAACACCCACCCACGTTAGCGTACCCCGACCCACCCAACCACCCGCGCCAGCCCACCTAAAGCCACCCACGCCAGCCTGAGTCGACCTACCTACCCACGCCTCCCGCCCACGCCAGCCTACTCCGTCCTACCCACGCCGCCCACGCCTGCCTACAACGCTAGCCCTTGGAAGAAGCCGCATCCCTAAAAAGGTGGGGAACTGTGGAAGGGGAGAGCCAGGCTGGGCGAGTAGAGAAATTAATTATTTAACTCTACCTTAACAAGAAAGTTATAACACGGTATCTAGGACACGTGGCGTGTATCGAAGCCACGAAATGTACATAACATTACACAAGGGAGTGTTGGAAGCAAGTCAGATCTAGTAAATAAGACACACACACACACAAAATCCATTTCTCACAGTGTGAAGAAGAATTCGAAAAAATGAATTAAATACGTCAGAAGCAAAGAAACTATCGAGCATGCAAATGGTTCACTATCATATGATAATGGTTGAATGATAATACATTAATTAGCTTTAACAGAGGAACAGCTTCCCTTCCACACAAGTATTCTGACGGTTGTTTATCACTGTAAATTCGACTAAAACACCACAAACGCGAAACGCATTTTTTGACATCGATTTTGAAAAACTGGACATCAAAAATATCTATTACCAAGACGTTCTTGAATATCTAGACACACGAAATCCAAGCGAAGCCTCTGGTCCAGACGTTATCTCCCCAAGGCTACTGTAGGAAGTTATCATCAAATCGTTCAACGAATCATTTGCAGGAAGGGAAAGTGTCTAACGACTGGTGCTGACGTCGCACCAATTCTCAACAAAAAGAGACAAGAAATGTGCTTCTAACTACTGTCCCATTACCCTCACTCTGGTTTTGCTATTATAAACAATAATTAGACAAATTCGTTCGATTTCTGGAAGAAAATAAATCAATACTCGACCATCAACACGGCTCGAGGAAGAGAAGATCGAGTTTAACGAATAGAACTGAATAATTTTTTGGGTCATGTATATGACACCTGGCTCTCTGCAATGCCCTCTGACGTTATAGTATTCGACTTTCGCAAAGCCTTTGATATAGAAGGAAAATCATATAAATGGCTGTTATATGAAATTAATATTTCATGGCACAGAAGATGGATATTGTGCGAGGCTCTGAGGGAGAAAACAAAGTGTGATACTTACTGTGGCAGCATCTTACCGGCTCCACGGGTCTGGTGGGGTTCCACAAGGCCCAGTCTTGGGTCCCATGATATTCATCACCTGCATGTACCAGGACCTTAGTCACAAGGACTCGCCAGCAGAGTCTCAGAGTTTTCCGACCTCGCGAAATTAGGAAACTCGGCCAACCAAAATGAGAGACTGGTGACTCAGAGGGATTTAGACAAACTGGTTTATTGGAGAGAGACATGGTTTTAGATATATGCGCAGGTGCAAAGTTATGCAGTTTTGTGGAAACTAGATATGAATCAGTAATACAAAATGTTTGGTAAAGCCTACAGTTATACTGAGATCTCTCACTCTCCGGGAGAGAGAGAGAGAGAGAGAGGAGATATGAAGACCAGGATGCCAGCCGAGTACTGACTCACTACTTACTCATCCCATTAAAGGAGCCGCAAGATGGGTTAAGGCAATGAATCACCAGGGTCAGCCGGGGGGGGGGGTTACCATGACAGTACTGGTGACCTCGACACACACACACACACACACACATTCCTCACCCATCGAATCTCACTTCCGGACCCAACTGATGATGGTGAGGTGAAGGCGTGGGAGGGGGGGGGGGGGAAGGAGAGATGAAGTGACGAAAAGAAACGGAACTGATTCGAGGACAGTCGAGGCTTCTCTTACTCACCTACTCACTGTAGCGAGAGACGAGGAGGTGAGTAAGAGAGGCGTGAGTAACTTGGGGTCATTACCCAAGCCTCACCCTGGCCCGCCTCGTTATCCTGGTGTTCTCGTTCTTATGGGCGATGATCCCACTGGATTTAACTGCAATGTCGCCCTTGCTCACCTGCCTCAATTTGGAGCCTAATTAAGGAGTTTTATTGAGGAGCGTCACAGAGAGAAGCCTTAGTGAATAGAATTAATAAGGAACCTTAGTAAAGAGACTTGGTGAGGAGCCTTAGTAAGGCCACCTCCATGTGACCACAAGGGAAACGGAGTAACTCATTCAAGTAAAGACCTAATTATCACCCGTGAGGTCGGTGAAAACGGAAGGTAACAGCCACCACAATACTGTCATTTTCACTGAAAACTATCGCTTTGAAATTAAAGAAAACGAAAATTGTGACGCGAAATTTTAGATTAGTGGACCTTGACAGACTGAGCCAAGACCCAGGTCACGTAAAGTAGATCTATTTCTACAACACGGACACAGCTGAACACTTGTACAAAGACTTCAAGACGACAATAATTTCCCTGGAGTTAACCTACGTCACTGGAAAGGTGAAGAAGAGATATAGAAGGATGGATGATTCACTGGATGATTAATGAAATTGACTTTGTCATCACAAGTAAAACAAAGGCGTAGAAAGTATCTAAGTAGCAGCAAATATGACCATGATATGTACATAAGATTAAAAAAAATTAAGGAACGAAGAAAGATTTCAAAAAGTAATCCCACAAAACGTGAAACAGAATCCTAGAAAATTCTTTACATAAGTTAGAGGCAAGAAAACATAATGAAGGATACTACTGACCCGTTGTTATTGAAAACGGAACCTTAACAAGAGACGAAAACGGGAGTGGCTTCCCTTATAAACAAGAAAATCCCGACTCAAGTGCTTACCACCGCAAACTGTGTCAACTACACCACGGCCACAAAGCTTATTTCTAGACAACAGAAGTGAACAATTCTGCATAAAAGTTACTGAATGCAACGAGACACTGAAATATATGGACCAGATTAGCTGGTCCGGACGGTGTCTCCCCCAGACAGCAAAAACCAGGCAGCCGACAGACAGCTTTTCCGATCACCAGAACATTCAGCAACAAATCCTTGCGTGAAGAGAGCGCCGGGCGACTGGAACCCAACCCAACGTAAAGAACAACTTTCTAAAAAGGATTTAGAAATTGCCCGTCTGAGTGCCGTCCTTCCAGCGTTAGTCTGTTTCTAGGAAAAGCGTCGACAACAAATGGCAAAAACAAAATCGTTTAATTCCTACAAGATCACGGCCCGATAACCGATTATCATCAACATGGGTTTTCGGAATAAATTATCATATCTAACGAATCTGACTGAATTATATAGTCATGTATGCTATACACAGGACTCCAAAACATCCTTTGATGTTATATATTATATAATTCTCATGTATGTATTCTAATATACTATCACATTCTATTGCAATGTACTGTGTTGCAATGTACTAAATTTGCATAGTGCAGTTCGCCATATGGGCTCAGTCAGCAGATAACCTCGTCACGGACCACCAGGTCTCCTGTTATCAGTCCTTTCCACGTAACATCAAAAACAACCGGTCCAATACTTCCACCCCAAGTGTTTAGGGGAAAGATTATCTTTCTCCCTCCCTCTCTCCCCTTATATAAACCCCCCACTGTTTATAAATGGTGTGTTTTTTCTGTATACCTTCAGCTTTTGACGCCACTTTAATTCACTAAACTGTTAATCATCATTATTATTATCATTTATCATTATCATTCTTATAATCATCAATATGATTTTTGTTGATGTTCTTTTCAATATCATATTATTATCATTATCACACACACACACACACTTACACACACACACAAACACACACACACCAAGCCACACATCGAGCCATACACACCCAGGAGATAAGCAGATAAGGCCTCCCCCGAGCACTACCTATCCCCATCACGGGCAAACATTAATTAGATAACATATCTCAGCTTATCTCAGCATCATCAGGGTCATTAAGTCAAACCCGCAATTAGAAACAAAATCTTGAGATATATTACGACTGTTGCCGATTTATAATAGGAGGGGGGAAGGGGTCCCCCCCTCTTAAACACCACACTTTATCTACATCCTGTGCGATAGAATTTATTATACAGCATGTATATGAATCTATAGATAGTTTACGGTGAGGCGTTTCTAAGCATTTAGTATTTGAACTGGGATACAATTAGTAAGGAAATGTACGAGTGTGTTCTTCTGGCTTTGCGAAATTAGAATGAATTGATGGTTGGAATGGTGTTGAGCCAGAGGGCGAGGTGGATGAAGACTTCCAGATGGTCGTAGGCCATGAGTTAAGACCGGGGATACCAAAGGATTGCCTTCAGGACGGTTGTTGTCGAGGTTGTTGCCTGGAAGCAGCGAGACGGAAGGTATGTAGGATCCAGTATGTATAAAAGCATGTTTCTTTATTTTTCTCTATGTGTGTGTATTATTCTCAAAAGCTGAGAGCCGGATGGAAAATACATATCTTTATTTGAAGAGCTGCTGGAGGCGTAATAACTGACATACGTCTGGACGACTCATGGAACTTTCAGAAGGGAAAATGGAAAGATATCAATACAGAAAGAGCCGTGGTTGGGGCTGGTCCGTGACGGACCCGGCCACCGTATGCCAGGGGACAGGCCGGACCATCAGGCCAGTTGCTTCTCCAGCACAGTTAGTTGACACGGCTTTGTGACCTGTACAGCCTGATTCCCAACCAGGAGACGTCCAAAGCTCCAGTCTTCAGGGTTTCAGAGCTGCAGACCTGAAGGTTTCATAGCTACAGACCTGGAAAGGCGACACCTTCGGTCTCCCCAGCTGTTATGAGACTGGAGTTAGACCTGGATTTGCGACACCACCAGCCTCTCCAGCTGGTATTAGACTGGAATCAGAGTGAGGTTCTGCAAGGCGGGCATCCCATGGCACCATACCCTTTGCGTATTCTATAGGGCTGTCCTAGATCACTGCCCCTATTGCTTGGGCTGGCTGGCTGGCGGGGGGCGGCACCCCCGTCGAACCCTAGCACTAGGGCTGGGTCTGTGGCGCCCTCGTCAGCCCTAACGCTAGGGCCGATGTACAGTGATGACGAGGGATGTCCTCGCCCATGATGCCTGGATCTCCGCTGATGACACTCCCGTGACTTCTGCAGACGACAACCACGTCACCAAAACCTCAATTGGATTACGCAGATCAGTTCTGTCACCACACTGGATCAAACATGAGGAACAACTAGAAGGAATACAAACAAGAGCAACAAAACTGTTTCTGTCAAACAAAATATGTCATATGAAGATACTCAGACGACACGTAAATCTATCATCTCTTAAAAATCTCAGACTCAGAGGATATCCATCACAAGATTCTAAAATGTTTGATAATTCCGAAAGAAAAAAAATGTATACAGCGAAAAATATCGGTATGAAAACAGAAAGTTCACATAACAGCAACGGATGCAAAGGATTTTTCAGCCATATAGAATTGTAGAAAACTGGAACAAATTAGGAGAGATGTAAAGACGCGAACACTATCAATACCTTGAAATCAAGGCTGGATAATCACTCAAGAGGTATCTAAAGCCATTAGCAGGCCTTTCTCAAGAAGAAAGAAAAAAACAGTAAACCATTATCTGTTTCGCATTTGAGCTTCCATCCCATATGAAGCCCACTAAAGCAAGAAGAGGTACCTTTTCCAGTTCACACTTTCCCACAAAACATCCATGGCGGTATATCCTCTCCATACTACATGATGTTCCTTTTCAGCTTTATATTATTTTTTTCTTTCCTGTTGGCTATTGAGCCGGAGGGAGGGGTGGGTGGGGACGTGCCCTCTGCTTTACTATCCTCTTTCTACCACAAATAAGATTATGACAGTAGATAACCTCTTCACGGGCCATCAGGTCTCTCGTTGCCTGTCCTTCCCATGTAACCTCCCTACTCCCCATCTCCCCTGGTACTGTACTTTGACCTCTGCTGATGACCACCCCACCAACCTCCCCTCCTTCCTCCCCCCACGCTCATAATAAGTCTAAACTTCCCGGGGTGCTCGACCACACGCCGGGGTGAAGTTGGCCAAGGCGGGGGCCAAGATGGCCGGCCTCAAGGGGGGAGGGGGGAGGAGAGGGGGAGGACAGAGAGAGAGCCGAGGGCCAGGTTAACAAACAAGGGTCTGTGGTACACATGTTCTGGCGCAGGAACCTCCCTCACTGTTATCATCGCTGGCGAGTTTCCTTCCTGATTATATAGATCAGCGGGGTGTTTGCTGGGCGGGCGCGTGGCCGCACCCCGGGGGGGAGGAGACTGTGTGGAAGCACGGCAGGTTGGGGGGAGGGGGGGAGAGGAGGGGAGGAGGGGGGAGACCACCACCTTCGTGATCCCGTGTGATTTTCTTCCCGCGTTCGAGTGTTGGCTGCGGGTGCGGGCTGACCACTGCACCGCGATCGTATGAATATTTATGACGTTCCGTCCTCGATGGTGCGTTTTGTCTTTGCGATTATTGCCGCTGGTTCTGCCGCAAAGAGGGACGGGGTAGTCTTTAGAACACTCGTGGTGTTCTACCCCCACGCCTGTTTGTTACCCCTCGTATGTACGTGTGTATATGTAAGTGTACGTATGCATACATGTATGTGTGCGTGTGTCCCAGTGCATAGGAATTTGCGTTTACCCTCCTGCAGTACACGTAATGACTATACTTACACCAGAGCGCATTCCTGCGGTAATGGACGGTGGCAGACAGCAACACTCCCTCACACCCCCTTCTCCGCTGATGCCACCCAGGTCACCTACATGGGAAAGGCTCTATATTATAACTCCAGGTCGCCTACAGGGGATAGGCTCTATAACTCCAGGTCACCTACATGGGAGAGGAGGTCCCCCTGATTCTACAACCATCTCCTGGACCTTAACCGACAGTCCAGGAAGAAGCTACAGCACCATCCTCGCCCTCGTCACCTTCTGCCACCAGAGATCCCTCGTCCCCGAGTTGCAGTTCGACACCATAACAGCACCGAGCACATCCCAGCTGGTACAGGTCGCTACAAGAACAGTCCCATCCCAACCATTGTCAATATCACCAACAACCAGAATACTGTCACTTAAAGTCCGCATTGTGTGTATCTATTCCGTACATTCTCAGTTTCTGGCAACAGTTCGCTCTATAAACCATTCAGTGAGGAACTAGTTATCAAGGAATTCGTACACGTATCATCCTTTTCAGGTAATTTCGATGCAGTTATTTAAAAGAATGCAGCTCAACAATTTTCATCTAATCTGTATCTGTAAACCTATATCAATTTTGGGCATATCTATACATTTCTTTTTCAATTCTGTTGAATCATTCTGAAGAAATTCTTGTTTGAGTGTCTGGGGTTTATAGTGAGGTTTGAGTGACTGGGGTTCATTTTTAACTTTAATTTTTGAAACCAATAAAATCTGCTGAGCTGACATATTTCTACATAAGATACGAGGGAAAGTATACCTCCTCAATCAGTGTTATCAATAATTATCGCATTTCAGCCTCCCACAGTAATGCCATCCACGCCACCTTCCTGGGAGAGGCTCCACATGTCCTGCGCCTGATCTGTCCCCCCCCCCCTACCCATCACCTACACTCCCCCCATATGACACGTACCATCAAGGGTCAAAGAGGGAGCATGAGGCAGGGTCAGGAAGGGCGTTGCTCAGCTTGGAGCACAGGCATGAGAGTCGACCATCAGACGTTGTGGATTAGCACGCTCTTGGGTCGTCTGAGTCATACCCGGAAGAGTGGCGTTAAATGATGGTAATTACCGAGTGTGTAATTACCTATTTGTACTGTACGGAGTGGGAGTTCTACGCTGGTGGCGCCACGTCTCTTGTACTGTGCAGGGGAGGGAGTTCTACACTGATGTGACCCCCACATCTCTCGAACTTTTTCTACGATCGAACTACTTTTTAAACTTTTATACGCTGTCCACACTTACCCCATTCTCGTTCAGTTTATCTCGTTCGTCCATCAAGCTTATAAATACAAAAGTACTTTTTCTACATCTGTCTCAAAAAGTCTCTTGCTCAATTTCATGTCATGTCCTCTGGTTGCTCTGTCCCTACATCTCTTGAAGAACTCTTCGCCGCGTACGTTATCAAACTCACAGAATGTGATCAGGTCGCTCCTCACTCTTCTCTCTTCTGTGGTTGGCAAACATAAGGCATCTGCTCTTTTCCGGTAACTCAGCCTTCTTAATTCTCGTACCATCTTTGTTGCTCTCCTCTGGACCTTCTCTATCAGCTCTTTGTGTGTGTGTGTGTGTGTGTGTGTGTGTGTGTGTGTGTGTGTGTGTGTGTGCGCGCGTGCGTGTGTGCAATAAGCAAACACAACAGTCTTAACCTAGTAAAACAGGCGTAATAGGCCAGGGTCAACACGAACCCATAATTCGACTTTCATCTTCAGATCAACCTAACTTTGCCCTTATGTCAGACACGGCCGATAAAGAGAATGAATCCCCGGCTGCAGCTGTGGAGGCGGAATACATCACCAATGTCTGTGGATGTAGAAGATCTCTAAATACATTCTACAGTAGGAGGGAGGTTGTACAGTCGTGTATTTGAATGCACCATCTCCCTATTGTACGTGTCTACGTCCAGATCTTGTTGATGCAAGATGACCTGCACCACAGCTGGTGTGGCTGTAGTCCTACTGCAACCCAACTTACAGATATCGACTGTGGTAGCAAGATGAGGCCCTTCAAAATGGTCGTGCGGGTGACTGACGAGAGCACACCTGGGGTGGGGTTGGATCCGGGGTGGCTGTGTCTGGGGGGAGGGGAGCTTGATATGGGGCTGGTGTTGGGGGGGGGGGGTGTTTTCGCAGGACCGACAGACACCACACAGTACAGGTGCTAAAGTCCAGGGCTGGCGGGGAAGGTCAGATGCTACACGCTACGCCGCCATCTCAGGCGACGCCCAGACTCCGAAGACGCTAAAATTAGCAGTGATGACAACTCCGCTTGAGCCGCTGGAGTCGGCAGTGCCGACAACTTCAGCGAAGGTGCTAACTTTGGCGGTGACGATGAAGTGCACCGAAATGAACCAGAGATCGCGGCACGTCTTCTGGCGCTGATAGGCGGGAGAGGACACCCATAGCTTTGGGCTGCCTCTACAGGAAGTGGGACCGAAGCCTTTGGAAACATGGCAGCAGTCTACCCGCTGAAGCACATGGGAAGGACAGGTAACAGGAGACCTGATGGTCTGTGACGAGGTTATCTGCTGGAAGACAGTAAAGTTATTCTGTATTCCCAATCTCCATAGATAGCAGAAAAGAAGGCTCCTCCCCACCTACCACTCAACAGCCTTTAGGAAAACATATAAAGGAACATGAACGGAAAACGCATTCTGGTCTTATTACGACCGCGTTTTATGACGGGCTTATCTAACGATAACTCCATCAAGTCATTCGTGTAGCCGCGTTTCACTGTCGGCAAATTTTAGAACTACAGATGAGTCTCGTCTCCACGTTACTGGTATGGAAAAAAAAAAAACTTGGTACTTGGAATCGAACCTTGTGGTAATGCACTCTTGTCACCCTGAGTCCCTTCTGCAGGAGACGGGGTCAGCAGTCTACCTGCTGGAGGGCAGGCTGAGGCCTGAACGCCAGGTCACCACAATAGCCAGCCCCAGAGACGGATAAGCGTGGGTAATTACGTACACTGTACCAGCAGGGAATATCAGGCAGGGGCCAAGGGACAGCACATGTAGCCGTTGGCACTCTGTATTGCCCACTGCTGTAGACTACAGAAGCGTTGTATTCTGCACTAGCGTAGACTTTACGACAGTCCCCTAGCACCAATAACGGAGCCTCTAGTTTCTTGATATCTACACTAGAGCTATATAGTCTGCTGGCATCCACGCCAGAGACCTCTAGTCTACTAGCTTCTAGACTACCGGTGTGATCTAGTCTCCCCACAGTACAAGACCCATCTGATAACCTTCTCTCTATTAATTTCCTAAAGTATTGTTCAGTGTCATTCTGGAATATCATGCAAATCTGAACGCGTCTCACGGACGATCTAGAAGTGTTTCTTCTTGGTAATATATACGACGTATTAACGTATGTCGTTCTTTCTAGAAATATTCATATCTAGAATAACATGGCTCTTTCTGGAAATATCTATGATGTCTGGATGTAGTACGCGAGTCTTTCTAGACATTCATATGATATCTAAAACTATTTAGCTCCTTCTAGATATATCTATGATTACTAGATGCAAGTGTTTTTTTTTTCTAAATATCTATGACGTCTAAGTGAGATGCAGAACGCGGACGCTTTAGAACATTAGAAAATCATTGTGACACAGAAATACCATAGACGGACTGTGTACCTCGACGTAAATGAAATAGTTTGAAATGTATATCTATATTTTTCTAGATAAAGTTAGTTTTCAGGTGTTCTAACGGTTGAGAAGAGTCAAGACCTGGAATCGGTGTTAATTCTTTGTAATTATTCAGAAAAAATAACAAGGTTTTGCCTAAGAATTACAGAGAGAGAGAGTTTACGCTAATACCGGCAGGTAAACATTATGGAAATATTCCGTGGGTCTGAGAGGCGCCCCTTGTGGTAACCCCGGCATCAGCCAACATCAACAACTCGAGCTCCCACGACACCTGTAGCTCAGGGAGTCGAACGGACTCGAGGCGAGAGAGAAACGAAGCCGATCCGAGCCCTCCCCAAACCCAACCACCCGCCCGCCAGACCCGGGTATTAGAGCGCCGTTCTGCCGTCTGGCGTCGTCGAACCCTCTTCCAGGCCGGTGTGGCTGGAACACCGAATATGGCAGCGCGTCTCTTTATGGTCACAGACTTGGCTCTTCCCGCCTGTAGGCCCTTATTTCACCCGGCCTAATGAGGCACCTTAATTACCCTCTTATTTGTTTGTTGTGGCTCGTCCGTCAGCGGCGGACGTGTGGTCCCGCTGGGTCAAGGCGGTAAGGGTTCGAGTCCGCCCGTCTCCGATTCCCCAGCTGAGCGGCTGCCGAAGGACGGTGCCCCAAGTCCGTCGTGGAGTTCCCATACCTGGCCCGGCTCCCGCCCCTCTCATTGGCTACGGAAGGGGCAGGAGGTGGACCAATGGCTGACCGCCCTGGACTAATCGGCAAATATTTTTCGCGGGAATCTGCAATGCGAAGGATTGTGCTGATGTTTTGGATGAGGTGTTCGTGACAGACCGGTCCTTTAGGGTTAGTTTATGTATACCCTGAAGTCTGTCTGCAAAGACAGTGGATTGGGTGGATTGGGTCAAATAAATGATTTGGCAGACGAATAAAAGATTGGAAGGTTTCATGACTAAAGAACTAAGGAACTGACTGGCGATTCACATGATGGATTAGGAATGGGGGCGGATTAGTAGCCTGTAAATCCTGTGTCAGTTTTACAAACCCGTCCCCTTAGAGGAAAACGAACTGAATCAGTCCCACTGATCCACAGAAATTTGAATTAGGCAAGCGATATTTAGACTTTGAAAATTAGAATCTCGATTATGAGGATTAGAATTCAGTCTTTGATGATCAGAATTTGGAATTTTAAGATTTTTTTCGCAGTACTGAAATTAGTCATTGATCGTTAATAACGAACGAACGTTTCTGTGTTCAGTTCAGTAGCTGTAAAGGATATCTGAGGAGTATGGTCTGAAGAACAGAAAGATAGATATTTACATATGACGATAAAATATATCTGCAGCAAGCTACGTAAGATGGAAGATATACTGAGAGAAAGAGAGAGAGAGAGAGAGAGAGAGAGAGAGAGAGAGAGAATTTAAAAGATGATGGGGATTTCAACGAGTTAGAAAGTAGCTATCTATGGGGTCTAGGAAGCCCTAAAGAAGACATGGGACTTAATGTTTACCATAGTGGTTATTGGTGAGTAAATCCCCCCATCCCTTGAAGTCAATGGTGAGTAAATCCCTCATCCCTAAAGTCAATAGTGAGTAAATTCTCCTCGTCCAGTGATTATTGGTGAGTAAATCCCCCTCCCAGTGTGGTGAACGTCGGGAAATCCTTTTCTGCCTTAAAGCTAGAGGGCACAAGACCCATTTCCGTATCTGCTTTATTGCTCAGTACATCCCTTTCCCCTCGCTGGGACTAACAGTTTTCTAATCCATGTGGTAAATGGTTATAGAGCCAATTGAACCTTATGGGTAATGGTCAGTAGACTCATTTTCCCTGTCATGAGTTGCCTATACGACCATTACCTGTTCTGGCTACCTCTTGTTAATCATCCATTTCCCCCACAGTTCTCAAGACCATCACATCTATTTCCCCCGAGGGTTTAGGACGTGACCTCACTGGCCAGAATCGCCGAGAGAGGATGTGGTCTTAAAATCATCCTTATGGATGCAGTGTGACGGTGACGGCTTTAATGACCGCGGCAGGTGATAAGCCAAAAGCCCAAACAACCAACCAACCACCGCCATTAACGATCGACCATTTCCCCTCACTGCCATTAGCAATCAACAGATCCATTTCCCCCGCGGCTCTCGGGCGTGACGTCACGGGTGGTATAAAAAGGGCGTGTCGGGCGGCTACTGGAACAGTCTGGCTCCTCCCGAGCAATGTTACGTACGAGTTTATGGCACTACTTCATGGGGCCATAACTCCTCCGGCAGCGGGTCTTGGGTCATGCTCCACTTGGCTTTACACTGAAATATGGAGGCTGTAAAGCGGGCTGCCAGGGAACTACCGGGGAGCAGTCGGAACCTACATGGGCCAGCTCCTGTTGGTGCTGTTTAACAAAGAATGGGGTAGGAAAAAAAAGAAAAAAAACACATCCCTTCTTTGTATATGAAAAGAACTGATTAATTCAGGGAATCGAAGCAGGGAATTCGGTCCGTGGCTTCGATGCCGTGATGACAGAAGCATCGTCATCATCTACCCTGGTCTTACCTACATTATACGAGTCCCTCTCGTAGTTAACCCTAGAAAAACAATATTTCTTTCCCTAGAATAACTAATCATTCGTTAACCTTTTGAAACATGAACTGGCTTGACGACACATGAGACTGATTAGCTACTCGATCAAGCGGTGTAATCTCGTTTTACGCTGACACCCAAACACACCTGAAAGGGATCAGATAGACAATCACTAACTAGGTTTGGCTTGGATATATGTGGGTCTTCACTGCACTTTAGGTGTTTGCAGGGCCATCCCGAGGTCGCCCGCCGGGGCCAAGCGTCTGGAGGGTCGTTAAGAGAAGGTCTTCCGTCGGGGCCGAGCGTTCACAGCGCTGGCACACTGGGCATGAGGCATTAGGCAGATGTTTATTCATGGACCTCCTTAATGACGGGTCACCCCTGCTGCCCTCTGGGGGAATCATAATTATTGCTGAGGTTGTTCTGCCACGGGTGAGAGAGAGAGAGAGAGAGAGAGAGAGAGAGACCACTTTCTTACAAACGAATTCGACATGAGGGGAGCCGGTCACTCAGCCTTGAATCTAAGTACAAATGCATGACCTCTGACCTCACTTAAAAGTCAGTCCATCCTACTCGAGGGTCGTACCGTCGTGTTTAGGGTAAGTATAGTGAATGCCATAGACACCCTGCTATGGCTGGTGCATCGATGCCTGCTGTGGAAGGGCCCGGCGTCCTGCTATGGGCAGCAGGGGCGGCGGGCCGTTGCGGTGCGAGCGGCCTCCTGCTGCTGCTGGGGAAAACGTTACAAAACACATTATTTACCTTGCTAATTGTTAATGACCTGCTTTGCATACGGGGGAACACGGGAGGGTGGAGAGGGGGATGACCCGGGGTGGTGGTGGTGGTGGTGGTGGATGGGGGGAGGAGAGTGGGGGAGTGGTAGGTCACTTTGAGAGATCGAGTGGCAGGAACCAGAGGACCTGGGTGGAGGAGGAGGAGGAGGAGGAGGAGGCCTGGGGGTAAGTCGAAGTAGAAGAGACATCGAAGTCCAAGAAACAGGAGCCAAGGAGATGGAGGGAGGGAGAGATGGACCAGAGGAATATAGAAGGAACATAGATGGAAGGCCGAGAGGAAGAAACACTTGACCAGTTGCTGTACGAAGGTCCGCATCCACACCTCATCCACCACACCCACGTCCGCTACTTACGCCCGTAACACACTCTGACCAGTGGAGCCTACAGCCACCCCATGACCTGGGCGGCAGGGGGCCGCGCCCTCCTGGAACATCCCCCCCCTCTCCACACACACACACCTGCAGGTGAGGCGACCCGGGCAGGTGCCCCTGTTTACCTGTCACCGTCACACCCCGGGCTGGAGTGACGCTATGGGAGCGGCGGTGGGTGACGCACCCCGCCTTATACGGCCGAGCCGCACGCCGAGGGGAGCAGAGGGCCGCGGTTCGCATCCCGGGTGTCCTCATTACCCGGGTCATTACCCACCCCTAATGGTAGTCATTACAGGCAGGACGCGCTGTACCGGTGACGTCACGTGATATACGAAGGGTGGTTAATGGGGGTAATGGGGGATGGGGGTGTGACGGGCGTCATGTGTGGCCGGAGTGCCACCCATAACCTAATGGGTGGCTAATGTGGCGTACGTTATATGGGAGAGGAGGGGTTGGCATGGATGGGTGGGTGCCATGGGGGGTATGGGTGGGTGAGACACATGATGGGAGGATGGGACACATAATGGGGAAGATTTGGGAAGTATGAAAGACACATTAAACATGCACGTGACTCATTAGAAGTGAAGGTGACAGGCATCTTCAGGGTTAAGTGAAGGTGTCACGCTCGCGATGGTGAAGCCAGACACGTGTCAGTAAAGATTTGGGGAAAATGAGTCTAATGAGTGAAGATGAACGGAAGATGACACAACTGAGTGAAGATGAACTGTTCGACCACTGAACACGACGGTACGACATACGGGTATGGCACAACCTGTGACCTGACCTTTCCTGAATCAGGTCACAGGTTACGTCATCATCCCCACGGAGAGTGCACCATCTTGCTCAAGAACCTTTACGAAAAAAAAAAAAACGCGGGAAATTTACGTTTCTTTCCTTCTTAATTTTTCCCTCCCGTACGGTGGGCTGAGCACGACCCGCCTCACAAGACAAGTGAGCATCGCCTGACCCTTTAGCGGGATCCAACATGGCGG
Organism: Panulirus argus; assembly: GCA_038088735.1. Lineage (NCBI taxonomy): Eukaryota > Metazoa > Arthropoda > Malacostraca > Decapoda > Palinuridae > Panulirus > Panulirus argus. The sequence goes on from JAYMFT010117823.1 coordinate 15,232, forward strand.
CCGACACCCCGCCCGGGCTACCCGTACACTAACTAATCTCCCGCCACGTATGATTTGACTCTACATCAGTTAGCTAATTCCACTTGACGATGTGAGGATGTTTTGGATCTATAGTTATCCCCCCGTGTAATTGAGCAAAAAGGGCGCGTGATCAGATTGGATTATATGAATAGCCGTCCGTGCTAGGTGGAGTCGGGTAACTATTTATATCATAAAAGCTGCCATCAGATTGTGGCCTCCTGGCGGCCGGGGTCTGTACTATCTGCTGGAGGCCACCACGGGGGAGGCTTTGTGGTGCTCGGCCTTTGTTCCCTTGCTGGCCTGGTGGTCATTTTTGCCTTGATCTATCTTTGTATAAGTTTCCTCTCGTTTTGCTTATTTTCTTCTTGGGTTAAAAACGATGTTAATTCAACAACAGTTCGCTCGTTACTCCCACCTCTAGTTAATACTCTCCGTGAAAAAAAAAAATCACTCACTTGTTTGACAAAGCTATAATCATAACCGTTTTCTTTTATCGCCTTGAATTTAACTTTTCAGATTAACTTATGAATATAATTATAACATATAGCAGGATTTAGGTTGATTGAAAGTGATTCAAATCTGAAATTTACCCCAGTCTGTATGAAAATCTTATTTTCATTTCAAATTTTACACTCAGATCGTTTCGAATATTCTCGAAATCTTTGTTGCAATGAGCAATACGAATACACCTTCCATCTTTACCAGTACACCAAATGTAAAATTTAATCAATGACAAACTTACATTACCGATCATTTATTTTCTGTCCTATAACACAGGATCGGTCTCCCAACACTGCAAGTTTCGCCTCTGTTGCGTGGCTTCAGTATAAGCTAGGCTATAACTTCCATGGTCGTCGTCTAAGTTATCACTACCACTGTCGTCCACTAGGCTCCCATTTGCTGCGTTCGTCGGGGATAGGTTATCATTGCCATGGCCATTAATAGGCTATCAAGCTAAGCTAGGAGGCCATTACGCTCCCGCTTAACCCATCAACAATAAAGAAACACTTACGGTTCTCTGTTGTGGGCTAACCTCACGACACAATTTACGTTGCCAACAGGTTCGGAGCTCAAACTCGTGGATCAATGGATTCATATGCAAAGGCGCTTCTGAGTGTCCAAGTTTGTTGCTGATTGGATGAAATCTACCTGTCAACTTCCTGAGTTGCCGTCTCTGTATTCTGTAAGTGTAGAAAACGTAACGTAGGATTTTCTAACAGAACAAATGAAATTAAAGAAATATCAAGATAATCTTACTCAACCTTGGAAACATATATACCAGGATTAGTAAACAAATATTCCTTTCCTTATCTAACCACACCTTACAATCCTTTGTTACTAATATCTAACGCAGCCTAACCAAAACTAACTTTCTTTACTGTTAACCTAATTTGTCCTCTATATCACCCTAACTTAACCAGGGCTCACGTAACTACCTAACCACACTATAACCTACTACAAACATACCTCCACAACCCGCATCGCTCACCAGTCGTACACTACTTGCGACTGACGTAGCCCCAGCGACGCGTACCTGTGGACGGAGCGGCATCCAGGAATGAGGGGAGGGGGGGAGACGGACTGGGCCCCATCAGTCTTGCCTGGGCTCCCGGCAACCCCTTATCATGGGGGCAAGTGATGGGTACCCGGCCCTTACGGCCTCCTGCCCCACCCCACGCTAAAGCTTAAGGGCTGTGGGAGGAGAAAGCTGGGTGGTTTATGCAGCTTGAGGGCGGGTAGGACAGGGGGTGGGTGGGGGGGGGGTGTTTTGCGGTGGGTAGTACAGCTTGGTGATGGGTGGGGAGGGGAGGGAGAAGCTTAGTGACGGGCTCCAGAGCCTGGTGATGGGTGTTGAGACCTTTGGCGAGGCTGCGTCATCGTTAGCTGACGGAACGGAGAACAGCCTCGTCTCACAACTTCTCACTTCAGATGAGTCCATCCTGCCCCTGCTACTGAGCGTTGCGCAGCCTTGACGGGAGCGGGGGTAGAGGGGAGGGGTGGTGGTTATAGCCCCAGGACCCTTTCTTGAGAGGAGTTCTGAGGTTGTATGACAGTAATGTACGTACGTACGTTCTTCCCTGCCTGAGCCAGGAATCATCGGGAGCTGCGCCACGCTCGCCTCCTGAACGCCCTCAGGAGGCAATGAGTCGAGCAGGGAGGGTTTCCAACCCCATTCTCCCGGCCATAAGGGTCGAATTTTACGACTGCCAAGAGATACGTGGGTAGTGTTCTTTCTCCCCTGTCCTCAGGGATAAGATACATATGTATATATATTCCTTCTGATCCACGGGGAAATGAAACACGGCAAGTTCCCAAGTGCACTTTCGTACAATGATCACATCGTCAAGGGAGACATAAGAATGAGACGTAGAACTGTCAGTTGACATGCAAGGAAGGGACGTAGCTAAGACGCCATATTGGTAAACAAGCGTTGCCGGATGTTTACCGATGGCGTCTTTGCTACGATGCATCGAGACTGCCAAAGCCTTTGATAATTTTGAACACCTGTGTCACATTAGCTGTCAATCTTCTCTTTTCTAAGTTGGCTCCTGGGATTTGTTCCTCAGTCTGGGAAAATTGGCAGCTCGACGCTGTACTAGTAACTCTCTCCATTTCTGTCTATCATTTGTTTAGATTGACCAGAACTGAACGTAATTTTCAAGTTGGTGAAGCACCAGCGAGTTGGAAAAAGTGAGGATTATTTTACGAGACTTCTATTCAAAAGTCCTTCCTGTGAACTGAAGAATTTTGTTCTTCCTTTTCACTGCTTCTGCGCGATGCTTACTTAGGTTTCAGGTCACCAGAGATCATTACGCCCAAGTCTTTTTTTTTTTTTCTACCTTATCAAACTTCTGTAGTTCAACAGAATTCATACTGTAGTTTATCTTCTCGTTTTCTTTACCGCTGTGTAGAACTTTGCGCTAACTGATATCACCGAAGTCCATTTGTTATTCGTGAGCCCAGGACATCAGTTTGTCTACGTCCGTTTGGAGACGGGAGACGTCCAGTTTCTACGGCAATTTCGCAGCTTAGCAGAGTCTGTAAAGTGTAACATGTTTCACCGCAGCCCATTTATCAACGTCGTCATACGTACGGGAAAAAGAACTGGTCTCCCAAAACTGTGGCACGCCACTTGTTACGTCCAACCGCTCTTCGGCCTGACCGTTCCTCGCCACTCTTTGTTTGCGGCCAGTCAGCCAATTCCCTAACCACCGAGGCTCAACCCAATCTATTCCACGTAACTTTAACTTTTGTTGCTATTAGCCCCTGACGCTGGACTTTATCGAGTGCTCTCTGAAGACCCGAATAAACGACATCAAACGCTTACTGTTCATCACACGTATTGGTTATATCGCAAAAGGAATCATGGAGGTTTGTCAGACGAACGATTTCATCGGAAAAAACACCCACGCTGGAATCGCTGATTAAGCGGTGATTCGCCAAACGATTTACAAACCCGTCGGACGGATGGCTTCCACAGGTTTGCCGGACTTCGGACGTCGGGCTAATTGGACGATAATTTGCAGGCAAGGAATTGCTGCCTTCGCTGGATATCGGCGTCGTTACGTTGGGCGAACTCTCCCGTACTCAGTGACTTGCCACGAAGAGCAGTGAAGCTTTAACTTGTCTCCAATTTCAGCTTTTTTTTTTCATCTTTCTTGGATTAAACTCGTCAGGATCTGTCGTAGTATTTGGCTCAGTTCCATTCAAATATCAAAAAACAAAATGTGAAAAGAGTGACTCTCTGTGACTTCAATCTATCCAGCAGGGCCACAGGGCTCCCCGATATGTCCCTTAGGGGCTTTACCGAATCAGGGATTCCATTGAGAGCCGCACACAGAATCGTCGAGGCCTTTTTATGGAGGCATTTAGAACCCTTGAAGAGAAGAGGATCAGTTCGCAATCACCGTAAATGATAGTTTAGACTATGACGAGGGGCTGATGAAGGGGCTGCGTCCACGTCATTCAGATCCCGGGGCTTGTCTTTCAACACGTTCCCTTGATCCGAGGGACGCACTGCAGACCCACCAGGGAAGACCCCGTGTCTCGGACCGCTTACGACAAGAAGAGAGTCCCGGACCAAACTGACCATTAAATCAGGAACGCATCGCACCCAATTGAGACGAAATTCGGACAAATTACAGACCAATTTCGGACCGTTTTGCCAATTTGTCCCGAGTGTAATTGCGAGGTGCAAGGTTACCGAAGAGAGCTGCCGGTGATGGAAGCGCCAGATTGCCCTCAATGACAAGCGGTTACTGCCTTGCTTAGCCGGCAAAAAACAAGCTGCCAATTATGCCATTAGGGACATACGATAGGACACGAGTTGCCCGAATGGCTCTTTTTTGTGTGCGTGGCGTTTGAGCGAGAGTGTGTGGGTTGGCGCAAAGTGGTAGTCAGGCTGCTTGTAACCAGTAGTTAAGGACGGGTGGCGACTGGGGGCGCTCGTGATGGCTGCTGGTTCCCGAAGGGTGGCTGACTGTGGTGGCAGGACTGAAGGAAGTTGATTGTGGTGTCAGGACTGAGGTCTCCTTAACTGTCAGAACGACAGTCTCTGGTTAATGGGTGCAGGATTGTTAGCGGGTCAGCGTGGAGGGTCTCTGGGTTGTGAGTGGCGAGTGCGTAGCATCTTACAACAGTTGTTATGGACGTCAATCAGTGGATGACAGCGTCCATTATATGGTAAAAGTTCTTGGAGCATTATCGTGTTACCTGGAGCATTGTAATGTATGGAGGTGACCAGACCCAACATGCTCTCTTGCTGTCCAGGGAGAACTGGATTCCAGTCCTCTGGATTTTCCAGGACTACCGACGCAGCCGAAGAGAATAACGCGCACGACGGAACGGTCCTTGATTACGACGGTACGACCCACAAATACGATTCTACGACCCTCGAGGATGATGATCCGACCTCTGACCACGACCGTCCAGGGTCAGGTCAAAGGTCAAGTCATCTGACCCAGGGGTCGTAACGTCGTGCCCGAGAACGTGACGCACCAGAGGTTTAGGGAAGCACGCCCGTCATGTTACGCACGGAGGGGTTCCAACCCCGGCTGTACAAGGTCAAAAGGGAAAGCTGAAAAGGTGGGGGAAGGAGGGCAGCTTAGGCCAAGGTGGGCGGCGGGGTCAAGGCGAGGTCAGACTCCTGGCAACAGAGGTAACAACAGGAGGCCCAGTAAGCAGAATGAACGGAGTCAGTCATTTCCTATATGTAATGATGACCCATTTGTACGGTATTACGGGGGGGGGGGGTTCTGCACTCGTGGGGTCCCATATCTTCCTTTACCTATGACGGGATTCTGTCGTTAGGTAAGGCGCACTGGCGCGTAGCGCTCACCGCTGGAAAGTCTAAAGTGAAGAATAGAGTCGCGAGAGCTATACGTTGTCTGGTGTTGTACGTGAGACGGACAGAGTGTGTTTATGGACTGATCCACGTGTGTGTGTATGTGAGGCAGAAAAGAAACACATCAACCTGGGCCAAGGAGGGGAAGTTGAGAGCCACCGTAGCGCAGGCTCACTGCGTAGCCATCACTCACCCTTCCGATACCCAGGTGGGGAGTACCTCCCTGGTCGGTGGCTGCCTACTATTTGTGTGTTACGGGGAGGGAGTTGTCCCGTCTCTTGACCTGGTAGATACACACAGACAGACACACACACACACCGACCACTGGCATAGTCACCGTTACCCAGTGGGTGGATGGCATTATTTCCGCCCCAATGTCACGTATTAACATAGTAATGGATGCAGAGGTCATCAAATACGGCATTTTTCTGTGCGAAAATCGATTCCGTGTCTAATTACCGGACCAAAGCAGTTTATTGGGCAATTTTCCGCACGAATAAAACAGGGTACAACTCTTTCTCTTTCTCTCTCTCTCTCTTTCCTAAAATAAGCCACAATGATGACCAAAATTGAAGAAAAATATTATCATTAATAATAATAATTATAATAATAATAATAATAATAATAATGATAATACAACGACCACTACTACCAGTACTACTACTACTACTACTACTAATAATAATAATAATAATAATAATAATAATAATAATAATAATAATAATAATAATACAACGACTACTACTACTAATGATAACACTATTAATGATAATAATGATAATAACAATGATAATAATTGGAAGAAAAGTAGTATGACAATACAACGGAAGTATTCCTCGTATTTAAGACGTTAGTGCTATAATGACAGCCAAAGATCGCTCCAAGTGTTTGTGTAAGGCTACGACAAGGAGCTGCTGCAAAGGGGCCATCACAAGGCTACCACGAGACTGCTACATCTAGCCACTACAAGGCTACTGCAGGGCTACTACAAGGAGCTACTTCAAATAAGAACTACAGGCGACTGCTAACAGACCACTACTACAAGGGGCTACGTCAAAAAGTTGCCAACAGTAACTGCAACAGGAGGGAGTGAATACAAGACGATGCTACTTCAAGGGCTTTCCATAAAAGGCTGCTACAAGGTCACAGGATTAGCATATGTCCTTGTTTTATAAACTCCCTTCCTTTGGTTTTTGTGCTTCTCTCTGTACTCCAGTGTATCACAACCTCTCCACCTGTCTACTGCTGTGATGATTGATGGAGCAACATCATCCCCCATCCACCCCTCCTTATCTTCTCATCAGTGGTGTTCCTCAGGGTTCTGCCCTGTCACCTACTCTTTCTCTCTCTTCTCTGTGTGAGTGATCTTCCTTTACCAACTTCTAACCTTATTCATATTTATGAAAATAATTCCACCCGACGCACTGCACCTTGCCTTCCCATCTGCACAGTAATACTCGCTCTCTTTCTCGCTCTGAACATATTTCTGGCCTTCATTTAGACCTGCGCAGCATCTCAGAACGGGAGAAACAATAACATGGTTAAATTCAGTCATGGAAAAATCCAGTTTCTCCGTAAATCTCTCAAAATATCATTCGCTTTCCGTTGCTGAATTTCAAGACAATACTGTTCATCGTGCAATAACAAGTTGGGCATGACCACATCATTCTGCCCATCCTGGAAAGTCCACATGCAAAATCTATATCCGAAAAGCTATTTCTTCTTGTGAGCAGTTACTCTGTATCTACAGGGGTCTCATTCGCCCGAGCATGGAGTACTGTTCACATGTATGGGGTGCGGCTTTTCATCCACCTCTCCCTCACCAAAAGTGGAATTGTAAGCCTTTTACCTTAGTAAACCTCCAGCCGTCACCTCTCTCCAAGCACTACTTTCCGTCCACGGTGATGTTGCTGTCCTCTCACTACTTTACGGGTATCATTTCCGCCACTATCCTCGTGAGTTGTCTGCATGTGCTCCTACCTCAAAGTCTTGGACGCTGCGGCACGAGCCTGGCTGCTGCTTCCCATAGATTCTGTGCGGAGACCAGATAAACGAGGACTGCCCGTTATGACACTGTTTTCTATTTCCAGGAACAACTAAGCCCTGGGAACTCTCTTCCTTCCCTCGTCTTTCCCTCCCCCTCCACACAACCTCTCCACCTTTCCTCAAAAGTCTGCGACCACCTAACGAGTTATAATTAATCTCATTCCCTTTTTCCTTCTTTCTCCTACGCCGTTTTCCTTTCACTCGGGACGACCTATGACTAGGGTCGCGCTCTGCCCGCGTCATGCCCGTCACCATATACAAAAAAAGAAATGTGACGGGTCTGAATGCGTGAGCACTACCACCACCACCACTATTACCACCTCTACCACAACTACCATCACGACCTGGGTCCTCACTACCACCAAAGCCGACACCACTACCACCACCCCCAACCACGGGCGTCCAAACCAGATATGCAAACGAGGCAGCACTGTGAGTGACTGCCAAATTTCACACTTCTCACTTCTAAATAAATTTACCCGAGGCGCAACACAGGACCCCCGGGACCACGACACTGTTCCCCCCGTCCCCTCTTCCTCCTCCACCACCACCACCACGGGCCCAAATGCCGTCTCCCTACCACACCACCGAAAATATTATCGATAGACTTTTGAAGTAGTAACTCCAATGCCCTGAAGGAGTACCTCCAAAGCCCTTAAGAAGTACCTCCAAGGTTCTGAGGGAACCTCCAATGCCCTGAAGAAGTACCTCCAAGGCTTCGAAGGAGTATCCCAAGGCCCTGAAGGAGGACCTCCAAGTACAACCACACGAGAGAGAGCGGGGACGTCACTACCGGCGTGGTGGTGAGGCACCTGGATCTTGGCGGAGGTAGGGCACCTAATGGCTGAGCCAAGGTGAAGTTATAAGGTGTAAGGTACGCGTACCGCTCACGGGGTGTACCTGTGAGCACCGATGTACCGATGTAGTGGCGAAAGTGTCAGTAGGTCAATGCCTTCCGTAGGGAGTAATGATAATAATAACAATGATAATGATAATAGTAAAATAATAATAATAATAATAATAATAATAATAATAATAATAATAATAATAATAATAATAAAAATAGTAATAACAATGATTATAATAATAGCAATACTAATTAAATCAACGGTTGAATCCACTGCAGCCAAGAGCTGTACAATATGGATATAAAACACAAAAGAACATGGACAATGGAGCTGGAAAACAAAGAGGGTGTTAAAGAGGCACAGATTGTACAGAGACATTAAGGCTGGTGTTTGCGGTGGTTGGGAGAGAGCTGTTCTCGTAGCGGTCTGCAGGAGTGTAGCTTATGTAGGAGGGACACAGGATCATCTTGTTTAACCTTTTCTGCACTTGTTTTAGTAGCTTGAGAAGGAGGAGGAGGGAGGCTGGTGTCCAGTGTGGCTGTAGGGAAGGATACATGGCTGGGATGTTCAAGATTGATGTACATGACTACAGTCTTGGGTTTGGTTGATGTTGACTTGGTTAGAGGTAGTCCAGTTCTGGGGGCTATTGATGGGTGTTCTGGAGGACGACGCAGACAGGAGAACACCGTATATAAAGATAAGGAACGCAAGGGACCCATCCTAGTGGTCCACGAGACGCCATAGGTGAGGGACTGGAAGGTGGAGACGGCCTCTGGAGAGCTTCCAGCCGGACGACTCTGACTGAGGAGGTCTGGTGACCATGGAATGGGTCTTCTCCGCACGCCAGGGTTGATGGGTCCGTGTTGATGACCGCGTTGAGGTTGACTGGGTCGAAAGTTTTGGAGGAACCATCGAAGGGGAGAGTCACAAGAGGTCCTGTGCCCCTCTCCCCGGGTCGCCGGAGGTCACGAGTCTAGGAAGTGGATGGGGTGGCACCTTGGGTGGCAGAGAAGGTCTTCATGTTACCCCCAACTTGATGGCGATGTATGGAACCCTCGGCGCCTGCGTAAGCCTAACTGACCACAAACATTCACCGGGAAAGCTTGAGGTCGGGGTGACGGCAATGGGTCGTTAACTTCCCCACTCAAGAGACTGTGGGCCTCAGTGATATCTCAAGGAGGGAGAGAGAGAGAGAGAGAGAGAGAGAGAGAGAGAGAGAGAGAGAGAGAGAGAGAGAGAGAGAGAGGGTGTTTCACGCGGTCACACAGTCACCCACGGCGCGCGGCACTTGGGTCTCTACGGGCGTTCGAGCGACCCGACCCGACCCGCAGCCGCCGTCCGGAGCGACCCATCGTGGAATCGGTAATCGGCCTGCCATTTGGCCCCGGATGTTGGAGGGGGTGGGGGCAGCGAGGGAGGGGGGCGAGGGGAGACCGTAACATTGATATGACGGCGGCTGAGGTTTGGCGTTGGATGGAGTGGGGGGGGGGGCAGGGGGACGGGCCAGACATATTGATTACATAGAGGGAAAGTTTTTGTTTTTTTCTGATCGCGTGTTGGGAAGATGTTTACAGTCATAAGCGCAGCTGATCCTGTAGGATCGTGGTGCCAGTATCGCTGAAATCCCCTCAAGAAACATCATCTCCTCACGCCGGGTGCCTGACCATTGGGTAACATGAGATGTAGTTAATATACTAGTGTGTCAGTATGGGGTCAGGGGACGCTGAATGATACAACAGGTGATGAATAATGAAAGGCAGACTGGTGGAGGCGGGTGTATAGCACTGTACGACCCCCACGCCACTATAACATTCCCTCCCCAGCACTTGGGCGAGACGAGCGATAGTCCCTTATGACACAAGGGCACTAGGGGCCCCCTTTGTACACTGGTGTGTACATGGTGGAACTGTTCACGATCCTGTACACACACACACACACACACATGCCTGGGACAACCTGCCACGTCTCTGGTGATGGCAGTGACACCAGACTGACCTGACCTGACCTCTGGTGACGAGGTTATCCACGGCGTTACGGGAAGTCTGTGACGTGTTCATGGTAACAACGCCGGTCCTGCACACCGGGGGAATTTCCGAAGGCCGGACCGGAGCGCGTTTGTCGGGTTTCATGAATTGATTACTTGGAGTTTGTGAGCCGTTGGAAACTATTGATTATTCGACGCTTTTTATAGCAAGAGAAAATTTTCTTTACATTTAAAACTTTTTACACAAAATTACGTATTTTGGTGTCTTTAAAAGGGTCAACATACGCCTGTGGTGGGTGTGTTCCTGAGGGTGTAGTGGTGTAGGTGTAGTAGTCTGGGTGTAACGGGTGCTTGGGGGTTATAGCAATATGGGTGTTGTTAGTGTTGAGGGTGTAGTGTTGTGGATGACGAGGGAGCATAGTATCGGGTGGTGCCACCAGGGCGTAGCGGTGTTTCACCGGCCACACAACACAAGCTGGGTGTATCCCCTCAGCATATAACGCTTCTCCTCCGGTGACCAACATTTCTGTATAATGAGGCAAGACCCTAGGATCACTCGCCGTGAACAGGTCGGCCCAAGCCGGCAATGTGTGTACACCTTTCCCTTATAAAATGGAGAAATCATGGAAGAATAATGGCCCTGACCTCACTCAGGTCATAGGAGGGGACGTGAACGCGGCTCTTCCGTCTCTCTGCCCTGGATTTATATTTCTGTTATCACTCGATACTGTGATGTATATCTATGTACATCAGTCTACATGGATGGTCAGTCTAGCCACCAAACCCTTAAGAAAGTATTGTAAACTTCTAAAGAAATAACAAAACTGAGAGCCAGGTCTACTTCAGCCCTACTAATACTGCTGACAGATCTCCTTTCTCTATATGCGAATCTTATAGTTTTTCCTTTTCCACAGTAGGAAGGAATGAAAACGGTGACAAACGCAACAGACGATGAGCAATATGATATATTTCAGTCTGTAAAAGTAGAGGAGAGACACACCACATCAGAGTATTCATGGCGCAGGAGCCAGGCAGCGATGGGACGGTGGGTGTACCAGCCGTCTGGGAACGAAATGACAAGTGAGCATCAAGAGGCCGAGGCTGGAACAAAGGAACTGAGAAAGAAACGCTGCGGAAAAGGTCAACGGAACGCCACCACTGAGGAGCAACGCTGGGGATGAAGGAGCGAATGATACGACTGAGGAAATACTGAAGGTTGAGCTACTGAGAGGTGTTCAGGGCGGGTGTGACGGGCTGAGGTGACGCTAGGTGACTGCCCCACTGTAGGAGTTTAGCGCGTCAAGTCAAGACGACAGAAGGTTTGCGAAGGAGGTGGACGGCGCGCCATCTCAACCAACGTATGACCGATGGGCACTAGTCAGTAAGACTCTTATCCTGCACGGAGCTTAATCGATCAGGTCTCTATATGCTTATGAGAGAGAGAGAGAGAGAGAGAGAGAGAGAGAGAGAGAGAGAGAGAGCGCATCACCTCCCCGGAGTAAGCAAGCCGTGCATCAGTCACGCCATGCTCCAGCGTCCACCTAAGCCAAACAGCAGTCGTGGAACGTAACGATAAACGTAAGACTTCGACCTCCACCCCCCCCAGGCCGACGCTGTGGGGGTGGGGGGGGGAAAGGGGTGTGCTGGCCCAGCCTCACCCCGCCCCCCCACACCCCGACCTCTCCGGCAACCGTCACACGGGCCTCGTAAATGGGACACTAATGATCAAATATTATACAAAAAGAAAATCAAGTGGTGGCGGCCTGCAGAGGGCAGACGAGCGTGGCTAATGTCTCATTACCGGCCTGACACGCAACCCGCCACGGCCGCCCCGAAACATCTGCTTCGAATATATTGAAGACTCGCGCGAATTTATCGCCCGCCACGGACTATGGATCAGTGCGCCACCCTTCCCTACACCGTCATGCAATTAGTTTATCCATGCTCATTAATTGTGTGTACTTGGTGATATA
>JAYMFT010117824.1:0-13342 GCA_038088735.1 Panulirus argus
CACACACACACACACACTCTCTCTCTCTCTCTCTCTCTCTCTCTCTCTCTCTCTCTCTCTCTCTCTCTCTCTCTTTTGGCGCCCGTTATATATTTCTGAATACTCCTGCTGAAAGAGGCCACTCTTGCTCTGTAACCTTGGGAAATAAACCTAAGGCAGTAGGTCTGTGTCAGTCCAACAGTCGGCTGCTTCAACCTGCCATGCATCCATTTTCTCCACTCCACACGCCACTACTCCGGTTTGACTGTACAGAACTCACGTTTCATCCCTGAGTTCATGCATAAAGAAACCCCAGAATTAGTGTCTTGTCCCTCAACATCCAGTTGATGATAGGCGTCTGTATCGAAATTTTTTATTAAGTGCCGCTGGCCACATGTCACACAAGGAACTGGGATAAGTTGACGAGGCTGCGATTCCTCTAGACCAGTGGCACATACTCTTAATATAACCTGAATCAACAATCCACTTGCAGACAGAGATGAACTGTACACTTGCCGGACGAAGCTGACGACCCTAACGATCAATTTGCCTTGGATCAGCTCCACGATGTCCTCAAGACTGTCAAAAATTTGGATTTTCATTTTCGTGAAAGGACGCCGGGTATCAGCCTCGTCAGATGTTAGCCCGTCTTGGAAGCAAATGTCTTCATTGCCTCTTCATCTTGGCTCTTGAGCAGTGAGGGGTCATACCACGTTGATGCTTGCCACAGTAATTTCCCCAATAGCAACAAGAACGCGAGTCTTTACCATCATCTCTTCTCACTAACGAGGACTGATATCAGAAGGCTTCATTCATCAAGCTCTCGCTAATTCTGTGCCTCTCAAGGATTATCCCTGAAGGTACAGGGACGACGAGTTCTTCTTTTCCATCATGTCATTCATCTCCGTCTCTTCCTTGTCTCTCTCTGTGCCCACGGCTCTTTGTGAGTCTGATGGAGTTTCACTGCTAACCTTAAGTAGCATTTGTTGTTGCTGGTCTCATAGTGATAATATTATGAAAAATGATAATAATTATAATAATAATAATGATAATAATATTAATAGCTAATAATAATAATAACAATAATAATATTGATAATAATAATAATAATAATAATAATAATAATAATAATAATATCGAGGCAAGCACCCCCAGAGGTGTACACCTCTTCAGGTCCACAGGTCGTCCAATGGGAGGGCCTCCAACCACCAGGCAGGTCCTCTCCTCCCACTGGGTGCCTGGCGCCGACAAAGGGACAGCTGGGAACCCTCACAAATGAGCCTAATGATTTCTTGCGGCCGAGGTGTTTGAAAGGGGGGGGGGGCGTTCCCCCAGCCCCCACCAGTCCTGCCAAGTGTAGCAAAACAGAGTCTCTCTCTCTCTCTCTCTCTCTCTCTCTCTCTCTCTCTCTCTCTCTCTCTCTCTCTCTCTCTCTCGTGATACTCCACCGGCATCGAAATATCCCGTGTCTAGGGTGGAAATTCGGTGATATCGGTAGCCCTAAATTCTGGCGTTTGACATAAAGGTGGAGGGGTGTATGCATACGCCCGTAGTGTGACAGAAAACAAGAATTTGGATTCCCTCGTGAACATGGGGTGTGTGGTAGACCAGTGTCCTGTTGGTACTACTACTGCAGCGAGGAAAATGGAAAAGGTCCCACCCGCTTGTATCTCACAGACATAACTTCCTCCCTCACAAAAATGGAATATAAACAGTGGGAAAGGCCCAGGGAAAGTGAACTGCCCTTCCTCCCTCTCCCAGCAGGGAGTTGTCAACAGAAATGGGGTTGTTATATCATCTCTGTTTTACGTTGAAGTCTGATATATACGAGTACTCTTTTTTTTTTTCCACTGTGGTAAGAAATGGACGCCTCTCTTTCTTTTGCACTTTGATGTTTGTTGCCATAAGGGATTCAAGAGGATTTTATGTTTTGGAATAAGATATACGATTAGCGTCACCTAGATGCGAGTGTAAGTTTATGCCGTGATTTAGTGCTCTTAAAAAAATGCATACTTAAAGGTACGCGTGCCGCACACATACAGACACACACACGTGTGCACACTCAGTGTTAGTACCTACTCATTTGGCGTTTCCATGAGGTTTATCGTTAAGAGTGTGGGTTAGTTGCTAAAGCACTGTTCGTACGTTTCACTGAATTTATTCGCTTGTGGTGCATAGCATTCAGAGCTTCCTGTGGTGCAGTGCTTTCATGACTTCCTGGTCGCCTGTGGCTGCCCACAAATCAGGTCATTCGTGGGTGACCGTCGCCCAAGTTGTTCCGAACTTCAACAATCGCTCGTCTCTCACATGACCTGAACGGTCTTTTCACTCTATAGGGTTTTTCTCCAAGCAAGTTTTCTCATGACTTTCTAACCTCTACATACTTTGTCTCTTTATTCTTCTCTACCAGGCTCTGCAATTTATCCACCTCGTCAAGCTACCAGCCCCAGGCTGTCTTTATAAAGATCTTCGTCCTACCATAAAAGTGGAGCTGGAATCTTTCTGATGCAGTAAAAATTAAAAACTTTTAAAGCTTGCTTTTATCTCGGTTAGTTAATGCAACATGGTCTCAGCTATATAAAAGGCAATTCAACTGTATTCAAAGTTAATGTCGAAAAAAGTAGGCATTCAGATAGACTTACATTAGAGTAATGAAGCCATTGTTTAAAGTCGTTCTAATCTTTCTTTTTTTTTAAGTGAAAAGTACGTTTGGTAGCCTTTGTAAGTAAGGCTGAGGCTGACAGTTCTCATCATTAACATGGATGGCCTTGGAATGAATACATTGCCGGTTTTTTTAAGAATTCCACATCACATCGTTGGTGGGGCGTGAGCCTGCCGGTGTGGCTCACCAACATGACCTCACCTTTGAAATAAATGAAGTCGGTGGACGATGTTGAGAGAACCAGTTTCACTGACAGGTCGGGTCACCGCACACAAAAGAGGCTTTTGGGCAGTGGATTGTTGACAGTGCGATAGTCATTCCTTTTCTCTACCATGCCCGGATATTCTGCAATTCCTTCAAAGAGAGAGTCAGATGTCACAGACGAGATCAAACAAGGATCAGTCTCTTGAAAATGCCGGTTAAGACTAGATCCAGGCAAAACCCCCTTTACCTTCGAAATGGACGTGAAAGCTCTGACTTTAAGAACAAAGTCTCCACGATGAAAAAAAGAAGGCTTCAATCGCTGGTAAGACTCAACACTAATCACACCCACGGAAGCAAGAGAAACTTAGTACACATAAAAGGTGAGAGGAAATGAATTCTGCAAGGGATACGCGCCTTGCTTTATGTCGAGAAACGGAGTGCTTGATTTAGATAGACTTACTGGCACAAAAAAAAACATCACAAAACTCGTCAGTGTTGACTTCCAAAAAATGCACACATAAAAATCAACACTCATTATTTTTTTGCATGACGTACTTGTACTAATTAACATGTTATGGCTCTGGTGTCGACAGTTTTCAGAGGATCAGCTGTTGATGATTACATTTTATGATAGGTACAATGAAACGAATTTTACCAAGTATCTGACAATACTGTCAAGTAAAAAATCAGAACTAACTACGAGAGCAGACTCCATATATAGCACCGGAGGATTCAGCTCACTTCATCCCTTTTAAAAGGTTCGTGGTGTTAGGTACTGCATCACTGTGAAGGATATTCAGGTTACCTCTCATGGCATAACTATGAGGCTCAAGGACTGTATCGGTACAACGTAATACAAACCATAAGTGGGGGATGAGACTGAGCTCTTTGTTACATGCCTAGTGCTAACTGTAACGTAAAGTTAGGTTTGAGCGTCATATTAGTACACTGTCACTTGTCAGTAACTGGGGAAGTGGCTTGTGCACTCAGTCGGTATAGATTTATACAATTCACGTTCCAGACTTCCAGCATTTGGAAAATAATTCCTCGGAAAACTTGAAATACTAATTTCTTGCAGATCTCTGCAAGACGATGAAAAAAAATAAATAAAGGCGTTTTCTTCTGCTCTGGGAAGAAAGCTTTCCCCAGGAATACTCTTCGTTCACAAATAATGGCCACCTGAACCACATATTTTCGGGAGAATAAAAAATGGAAAATATAACCCAAAAAACATTAACAGATGTTCCAGTGGGCAACGAAACACCAGCTACTTGAGAAGTTTGCCAGTTACTGCCGCAAACCACGTACCCCAGACCAGCCAGCCACAACCTGGTTTATATATATATATATATATATATATATATATATATATATATATATAATGTGTGTGTGTGTATTTAGATTACGATTCCTCTTTTCTCCCTTCCCCTCTGTATATCTTATAAATATGTAACCAACGATGGCCTGTAACTATGTAACCCACAATGGATAGATAAAACCTACATCGTCCAAAACTCAGCAGAAAAAATTTACAGCCATCTTCATTTCTTTTTTCTTTTTTTTTTTTCTATTTTATCATGGCGTTGAAAATGATACAATGGGCCCATCCATCACATGGTAATCCTACGTCAGTGGCTTCACAAAGATAGCCATGAAACAGATCATTAGCTATTGACTGATGAATAAATCAAATAATGGACCAGGGAGATATGCAGCAACATCCACTGATGAGACAGACAGTCTTCGATAAGACCGATGCCGTAATGATTTTTTTCAGTGATGTATGATTATTTCATGAACTTGATCATGGAAGCGAATACAAAAAAAGAAAAAGAAAAAAAAAACACATATGTAAGTGTATGCAAGTAGCAGTGAAAGGGGGTGTATAAAGTAGAACTTAAATAACAAACCTGGTGTAAAAGACAAAACCTGCTACATACCTGATGCTAAAGTAGAATTCAAGAAACAAGTTTGGTGCTAAAATAGAACTTGAAATACAGATGATGCAGAAGTAGAACTTTAAGCTGGATAACTGATGTTAATTATGTAGATGAGAGAGTCTTATAAGCCAACCAGCTGCCCCGCGAATTGGGATCGCTGCTCCTACAGTCTCGTGTCTGGTAGAGACGCTACACTGAACTATCTTCTTCACTTACTGAAGCAAAAGACTGTTCGAGAAGCCCGTAGAAAAATTCGCCGGTCAGTGAAAAGAGTAATTGTTATGGCGCTGTTGTGCGCAGACAACTGCGTTATATCAGAATATCATCATGGATTATTATCATCAGCTAATTCATAATGGATCTAAAACTATGAAATAAGTTCTTTCATGAACGCAAATACCTTCGTTTTTATGTAGTTCATTAATGATTAAGGTTAACGAAATTATGAAACTTCACCAAGTGAATATTTAAGTAATGCTCATTATGATTAATCAGGACTATCTCCGCTGCCGTTCATTTTTTCCCTCCATCATGTAACATAAAAAGTGTAATGAATGTGCAAATGTATTCCTGCCTAAATATATGATTTGATTCTGAGCCTAATTAAGACTTCAAGGTCATCATGACAGACTGATCTCATGACCGTGTTTCTTCCAAGATCAAAAATATATTTTGAAATTCGGAATCGAATTAAACTGTGAGACATGGAGGCTAGAGAATGCGGAAGGGATAGTTGTGATGTTGCATTTAAGTTTTTTCTTCGTAGATTACATTTCCAGTTAAAATAGTTTTCAATTGTACTATTATTTTCAAGCTGATCTAATGATTTTACTTCCTGTGTTCTTCACTCAAAGTTATCCTTGTCTTAGTCTGGATATTGTTTGGTTAATGGAATAGTTTCTAGCCTTGTGTTTTGCCCTTTCCTCCAATGAAGTCTTCTTTTTTTCAGATTTTTAATCTCGTAAGGTAGTTATATCAAGAACAACTTTACCTATGGGTGAAATTCTCCCGAGAGTCAGTTTTAAGCTTATAAACATTATTTTCGGAAGAAGCGAGTGCCTTGAGACATTATTGTGACAGATTCTCGAACTCGGTTATGGGAAAAATATTTGAAGAACAATCGGGATGGACGGCTGAAAAATTAATCTTCTGAACGACAGTGGAAGTTGTTGATTAGAGAGAATAGTTTCTTGACTTTTTTGATAAATTCTTGTAAAATATCATAGCTCTCTAATACACGCTAATATCAAGAGGGTAAATCTGTGTCTTTCATATTCGATTCCTTATTTCAGTATTTGTACCATATCATTTTTCTGCTTCTCACTCCCTATCTCTTTCGTAAATCACTGTTATCACATAATTCACTCTCGTGTGAGTGTGGTATAACAAGAAAGATATACTTAGAAACGGCGTGGAATATCCAAACAACACAAACTAACCAAAAGTTTTCTAGGTTTGGAAGGGTAACCATTCTCCACGGCGTCTGTTCCAGTGCTGGCTCATTTTCATGAGCGTTATTTCAAGCTGGGATTTGTTAATTTTTCGACAAAATTCTACAACACTGATAAAAAAGTGACAATTACACTTCGCTCTTGCTACAAATGATTGATAAAGGTAACAAATTGGTGTTAATCCGTAGAAAGTAAATCTAGTTTGGAACTCTGCGTTACTGTGAGGAAATTAATGTAACTCAGGTTTGCCTATTATTTATTAAAGTACGTCCGTATCATTGCAGTTTAGCCGAGGTTTAAATTGTTTGATACCAAGTGAATCAAGTATGTGCCTAATTCAATACTACAATGATAAATTATTGAACATTTATCAGAAAGTAATTTATGATTGCATTGGTGGCAATGTACCGAAATTACAAAGTGAGGTGGGCTTGCCATGAGCTGATCAAGTCTGCAAGTACCCTCACAGTAAAATAACGTTCTTTGTTATTCTGAGATCACAATATTCCTGTTCCAGCAAGATTTGATCTTTTCAGATGAATACTAATTTGTTGTCTTATCATTCATTTGTACGAAGTGCGAGGGGTGTTTCTGACTATTTTACCAGTCCTGTATGATTTTGTCGAAACGTGGCAACAATATCGATTTGTACTGACGACTAAGAAAATGAATCATTGTTGAAACAGACATGATAGAGAGTCGATACGATTCAAACTTATATTACTTGTGGCTGCCTGTTCTCTTTGGATATTCAGTGAAATTCGTAGTGTATTTAACTTGTTATCTTAAAATCTTGATTAATTCAGATTGGTTTTGGGAAACTTTTAATCAGCTTTTATGCATCATTTAGTATTTTAATTATATAAAGATTTTTCAGGTGGGTAAAACGAGACGTTTGAAACATAGAGTTAAGTAAAATGAATGAGTCATATACCTATAGTACTTCTGTCTTAGTTTTGCTATTCATATATATATATATATATATATATATATATATATATATATATATATATATATATATATATGTGTGTGTGTGTGTGTGTGTGTGTGTACACGCACAAGAAAGACCCACTGCAGTCATCACTTCTGCAGAGTAATTTGTTGTTAAGGAAAAAACACATAAAACTGGGATTCAGCAGCGTGAGAGACACGATACAAAAACTCCAGACTAACTCACTGCGGCCGGAAGAGGGAAACAGGCTGGGTAGCAGTACCTAGTTGCTTACACGACATTATGTTCGGTTCCTTCCTGAAGTACACCGTCGCTGCCTACGCTTGGAAATACAAATCACGAGAGCCATAACAGAAGGGACTACCAGTTTACCACCTTAGACGATTATCAATGATATTTCACTCAAGGATTATCTGCGAGACAGAAGGCAAACATCGTTAGCGGTGAGATCAAAGTATCTTCATGTGTTCTAAGATTAATATCTTGGCATTAATCCACTGAAGCTTTTGAATTGGAAATTTAGTTAATGTCGTCTTTATTTCTGTAATGTGATTTTGCAGGTTGTTAATCACAAAGATGCAGATGTGTATGTTTGTGTGTGTGTGTGTAAACCCGTGGATGGTCAAGCCGTAAACCCCAGGATCGCATCTCGGTGCTGGAGAGCTTAATGAGGCCAACGTCCCAGTGTTACAGCTGCCACGTTTTGTCAGTTTCTGATGCTTATATAAGTTATGGCTTTCAGGGCCAGATTTATTCAGATGTCGAGCCAGAAATTTAGAATTAGCGTCTCCCTCGAATCTGTCAATAGCTGGAAGATGTAACGTTAGATAATAGATCTTGTTACCTGTGGAAGTTCTACAATAGATAACAAATTTAGAGACTTCATTTGTGATCATTCGTCATCATCTCGCTATCATTATAACCCTCGCAAACATCACCATCAGCGTCATCAACATCTTCACTATCATCGTCCTCGCTATTATGACTTTCATCAACGTCACCCAAGAGATTGCCATCATCACCAACCTACCCACCATCACTCCTCTCCATCACTACCCTCACTATCCCCACAATCTCGAACACCACTCTCACTATCATCATCATCTGCATTATAACGCCTTCAATATTACATGTACCCTCGTCCCTAGAACTAGCTATGGTACTATCCCTCAGGTGCCAATATCCTCCTCTTAACCCAGCGTTACTCTACTGTTAATGAGATTTATATCTAATTAAACTTTCTGGCATGTTTAGAATTGATAAACCTAACAATTTAACTTTTAATCTCCCTGATTTCCCTTCCTGTATTTACGGAAAAGCTGTTCTGATGGATAACTCTAAATTCTGACAAAAGTGGTAAAGGATTTGCATATTCTGGGGTTCCATCCAAGTGACGTACGTTACCGCTCGTCTCGCTGATAATATTTGAGGAAGAAACAGAATCGCAATTGTCTGCCTGACAACATTGATGGGATACACGGTTTCTGATGGGCTTTCGATGTCTGAGGTGCCAAGAGAAATAAGTGATGAAGGCTTTCCTTAATCTGTAGACATATATGCTGTTCATGCCTTGATAACTTAAACACACACACACACACACACATACACACACGCACACACACACACACACACAAACCAGCACAACTATTCCTTGAATTTCAGAACCAAATAAAAATTTCCCCCCGGCTGCATCATTTCGGCCACGTCCAGTATCCTAATCTGTGAACTGCGTTGCAATCTTTAACAATGGGCTCAGCGCACCTGGTAATGCATCAGACACCAAGTGAAACGGTATTATGCTTCTCTTTGGAAACAGTCGATCATACGTTACCGGACTCAGCTCACGGTGAAGAATATTGGAATGCTTTCATTGCAGGAGCATTGTGGTTTTTTTCCTTCACACTTAAATGTTGATTAGTTCATTGAGCTTAGAAATCGGAAGAGCATGCAGAGCATACATTTTATATCACAGAACACGTGGCGGATATAGAACAAATAAAAAGATACCATAGATAAAACTGGTAACAGGATGCCTATCATCTTCTAAGGAGGATGCCTGTGGTGAGGGTAAGTCTTCATTTCTATCACGTTCTCTGGTGGTGAAATTCACAGACCCTCACCATCCCTCCTTCTTGTACAGTTCCATTAAAGATTAAAATCTCACATGCCCAATGGCCTCGCTGTTTCACTGTGTCTTCATACAACTCTCGGGTTTCAAAAAGTTCGTCTTGATATCTGCTCCAACTTCTCTCTCACTGGCTTCCATATCTTCAATAACATTTACTCGGTTCTTTCTCGTGTTTCTCATGCTGTTGGTAATGATTTGTGTGGGTCTTTCTTTATTGGTGCATCTGTTTTCATTTTTTCCCACTTTGAATAGTTTCTCTCGTGTTTTAAATGACTATTCCTATCCTTCTAATAATCTTCTTTACTTCCCAGATGTTTTAAAACGTAAATAGATTTAGTTTCTTCAATGTTCGATTTTGCTCATCTTTTATAGCATCCTGTGGTACATCTGTTTACGTGATGTCATCTATAATACATATGTGCACATTTGTTTAGGGGATAAAACAATAAATCTCAACACCTCAGATTATGTTAAGAATGTTAGATATGAGACATGAAACAGTTTAACATGACTGAAGCCGTGGTCTCCACCTAGCTTTCACGAGCATGACTGGAATTAAGACACGTGCTTATTGAAATAACAGCAGAGCAAAGCATTAAACAAACCCTGGCCGTGTCCCACAGTGTTCTGTCCTGCCTCAAACACTCCTTCTCCTTCTTTTTCATCCATTTCCTTTATTGAGTGAACAACCAAATTTGCTCATACGCTGATTCGTGCATTCCTCTACTTTTTTTTTTCAAATCTTCTCTATCTATTCTTGTTCGATCTACCTATTGCCTCGTCAACACTGCCTCTATAAACTCAGACATGAACAGGGTTTTCAAGGGAGACAGACACAACCTAATTAAGTTTAATATCTCTAAAACCCAGTCCCAGTCCAGCTCTGTAAAACGCCTCACAAAATTTCTCATCTCCTTTGATGCTCTGTAATTTCACCACTCAACTCATTAAACATACGTGGTATCATCGCAACATCTACGTAATTCATCTTGGAAACCCCATATTACACGGAGAGCTAAGTCCGCATCTAAGAAACTGGGAGTCCTGTTCAGCTGATGTAACTTACCTACTGACCAGTTCCTTATACTATGAAAAGGATTGATTCATCCTTGTATTGAGTACTGCTCTCATATCAGAGGTGGTGCTAGCTATAGCTACATACGTGCTTACTTACTTGACAGGCGAGTCTGAACGATCCGACTTATCAACTCTCCCAGTCTAATCTTAAACCTCGACCTGCTTGCTCTACACTAGAAATTTGATTCTCTTTCCATCGTCTATTGTTGTTATCGATTATATTTGCTGCAAAGAACTGGCTGTTTGTGCGTCCCTGACATGTACTTGTCCACAAAATACTCGACAAACTACTGCCTCATGTGATTACTGTATGGTTGCTGGCAACTCAAGGAAGGGGACGGGGAAAAAAAAATGGAGAGCAGAGGCGCTCATAAGAATGACATGAATTACACAGGTTGTGTCATGGTGTACCACTAGAGACGACTCCTGTCTACTTGAAGGACATTGAATCAACAATGGGAGTCAGTAGGCAGGAGCAGTATTTTCCTTCCCAGCATTCAATCAATTTTCCCACAGTATTACTACAGCCATGACCCACTGATGACACACATTGTATGGCTAAGATTTATCTCGATACATGATCCAGCGGTAGTTCAAGGATGTCTCATGGAAACTCTCTCTCTCTCTCTCTCTCTCTCTCTCTCTCTCTCTCTCTCTCTCTCTCTCTCTCTCTCTCTCTCTCTGGGTTGTACCACAAACACAGCGACTATTTATTCAACGACCCCTCGTGTTTACGATCCCTGGAATCTAAACTTATGTGTGTTTATCTGTTTAACCAGTCTGCTCCTCAGCCCTGAAAGAGCGGCCTTATCATTCTTGATAGAGAGTTTACAGAACGTGTGTGTGTGTGTGTGTGTGTGTTAGGCGTTGTTTTCTCTGTCTTAGATCCTTGATCATGACAGTACGACCCTCGGATATGATGGCCTGGTATTTGACCTGATCGGTAAGGGCCAGGTCAAAGGTCATGCACGTCATCATGACCAAAGGATCACACCACCGTGTTCAAGGGGTTAGTTAGATATGCCAAAGACTCAGCTCCATTGATATGACCTGGGAATTACAAACGCCATTCCCACTGTTAAATTGCTAATATGAAAAATAACATTTTTTCTTGATTCTGTCTAGTGAACGGAAGTTATGCAGTCATCTTACAGAGGAGCCACAGTGGTATAGATACACGAGACAGATATACAAGTCTGCTCCAGTTCTGAACATTATCACCATGTTTATGCTTTTACGGAATTCCTTAACCACACACAAGACACACACACGCAAACAAGCATAAGAAATAATGAGAATCTGAGACAGAGAAAAAGCTGTTCTTTTCTTACGTGCTTCTACACACCACTGTCATACTCCTCGTCTCGTAGATGTATATTTTTGCAAAATACGTAAACGTTCATAGTAGTTTTCCTTGTAATATATTTTTGAGGACACCCAAACACTTGTTTTCCTGACGGGTTACGTGAGTTACGTTAACACTAGAAGGATACTGCCAGACCCTACGTTCCCCTGCTCGTGTTGTACATTTTTCTTTCATCTTTACGTGGAACTGTTGACGCAAGAGACTCGCTTCCCTGCCGAGACGTGACCTTGATAACAAAATGACCCTATCGGAGGAAACATTTCCTTTTCCACCATATCCTCTAGCCATCCACCCATCCCCCTGTGGCTCCATACTCTGGCCTCCCCTGTGACTTTTTCCCACCCATTTGCCCAGTTCCTTCGTCGTCCCTCCGATTCCTCTTCCCTTTCCATTTTCTCCCCTGACCTCATCCCTTTCCCTATGATACGCCTGCCCCATCCCTCTCGTTCCTTAAGGTTCCTCCTCCTCTCCCACCCTTAAGTTCCGTCCCTTCTTTTTGGCCTGATCGACAACGCATCCTTCTCCCGAGGTGCCTCCTACACCAACCCTCACCCCTTCCTCTCCCTCTCTCTCTCTCTCTTCCGCTCTCTCCCCCTAGAACTTATCACTTTCCCTTCCCTCTCTTTCCCTCCTCCTCCTCCTCCTCCTCCTTAGTGACGCTGGAGGAAGGGAGAGCATCAGGGAGGAGGGGCGAGCGCTCATCGCCATAATGGAGAAGAATACCGCGCCCACCTTCTTGCCACGACCGTCCGACGAGCGAGCCATTATCGTGATTGAATACCCATTTCACGCATTTTGATCCACCAAAGGCAACATAATCACTCAAATTGACAACATGAAGGGACACATTTTTGACGAGATTACTCCAAGGAAAATTATAAGGTGGCTTACAATGGCAACGAAGGAGCTGGGCATTGTATTGTGTGTGGATTTTAAGGTCTGTGAGGCAGATGGATGTGCTGGCTGGGTTAGCATTTTACTGTAAATCTTTCTGGCCGCTCGGAGGAAAAAGTTACTAAGGGAAAATGTACGCACATCGCGGGGATGTTTAGCCAGTGTTTCAGTGTACAGCGCTGCTTTTTCATACCTTTCGTATCTTCCGTTAATAATTATCATCGTCATCCTAGAATACCACAGGCCTTCAACTTAATCCCTCAATACCATGACAGATGTTCGACACAATAATCTTTTTCTTCCAGTTCTATTAACCTGTGTTGCTAACACAAAACTAGTTAACTCCTCCTCTTCCTCCTCCTTCTTCTTTTCCTCCTTCTTCTCCTCCTCCTCTTCCTCCTACGACGGAACATCGCCCACGTACACGTTTCATGAACTGGCAATGAAGACAAAACAATCAGATCCGAAATTCAGTACACGAGCACTGAAGCCAACCCCTGACCCTTGACCATGGCCAGCCATTGGGATCCCACTGTGACTTCCTAAGAGTGAACTCGAGGTGATGTTTATCCTCTTCCTTCAGCTGCAGCTCGAATTTTACTCAGTTTTTTCTTCATTCCGTCCTTCATCTCTCTCTCTCTCTCTCTCTCTCTCTCTCTCTCTCTCTCTCTCTCTCTCTCTCTCTCTCT
>JAYMFT010117835.1:0-13342 GCA_038088735.1 Panulirus argus
TGTGGACCGACTGCAGCAACCAGGATTCATACCTATGCACTCAACCCTGGGCAGCCCTTGAATGTCTGTCAGGAATGCTAACCGCTACACCACAGAGAAGACGAAATGCTAATAGTCAAATGAGGGGATGTGGATATATCTTGGTCTGCAAGGCTGATGAATGCAATTGACAATACAGGGAAGTCTAAACATGTGTTGACGAGCGAAACATCACCAGATATTTGTACACAAATTCCCATTTGATGTTAGGAATGAAATATTTTTATGAATTTTAGGATTTTGAAAAGGGAACAGTTCAGTCTATGATAAAGATGAACAAATTAGTTAGTAACTCAGAGTATTGGCTTAGAAAACAAACAAATGATTGAATCGATGGAGTGCATTAGTAATTCAAAGTTGAATTAATGGAGGAGTGCATTAGAAACTCAGAGTATGGGCTTAGAAAACAAACAAATGATTGAGTTAATGAAGTGGCAGCCCATATGTCATGCATTTCTAGTGGCACTCAGCTGTTTATCTTTAGTGCCCTATGCTGATGAAGCAGTCCTAAATTTTACATACTCTCAGATTGCTGTTATTGGCATAGAAATACTTTGATATGTTCTTAATTCATATTTAAGTATGATTATATTTCAAATAGCAAAGAAAAAATGCTTCTACTCAAACCTAGAAATCCCAGAAATTCTAGGGAATGGAAAGAGAACCAGCCTTAACATGAAATTGAGCAAGAAAATTCTCAAAAAAGTTTTGAAGAAATACTTTTATAGTGTAAGTTTGGTGAACGAATGGAATAAGATAAAGGAAGACATGGTAAGTGCAGACAGCATAGAGAAATTTGGAGTTATCTGATAGTAGAGAATGTTCAAGAGTTTGGGTCCCATGAGTGTAAAACTCCCTCCCCATACAGTACAAATGACTAAACACACATGCATAGTATTTGCTTTATAGAAGTACAGCATTATCACAGTAATGTTATATTTGCAGGCGGGTGAAGCGGGCCAACAAGGAGGAGAATATGTGGGACTGCAGTGTATGTACCTACAGAAACTCCCCAGAGGCCTTCAAGTGCCTCATGTGTGATGTTCGCAAGGGTACATCTACGAGGTAGTATTGCATTTTTGGTTTATAACTCAGTTTTATTAATTATGAATTAAAAGTTGACAATCTGTAGTTTAGAAAAAAGTATATTAATTGTGAGATTCACCAGTCCTAAGTGAGAGTGGAGTTGGAGCATGGTGGTAGATGCTTTGGGTAGGAGTGGTTGCCACACACTTGGCTGTTCCCGAGAAAAGGTTTATGACCACCAAGCATGGTCACTAGTAGGTTACTGTGGCTTTCAGGCAGCACCAGTGACTTGTACTTTGTTTTAATTGCCATATATAGCCAGCTTACAATGCATGCAGAATTCAACTTATGGCAGGAAATTACATATGTAGCTTGGTGTTTATATTACCCTTCTCTGTCACTGTAGATTGATATCCATACCGCTGAGGGTTAATTCAGGTTTCACTATGGTGGTGAAAGCCTGATTTTGTAAAAAGGGTTTTTTAAAGGAACAGTATTCAATGAACAGATAAATATTACCAATTTCTGATGTCTTTTGTTTACAAAAAAATGGATTCATTGACTTTAAGATAAAATGATTAATGACACTCGAAAAGAAAGAGAAAATGTTTGTAATAGTAATCAAAACTTTTCAGAATTTGCAAAAAGAATTATTTTAACTTTGACATCATTATATCTAGCCAGATTTGAATTCTTGTAATAGTGCAGTAGGATTATATTGTTAATGTTTATCTTTGAAAGGAGCACACATTGTTGTTATAAGTCTAAAAGATGAACATAGAAGCATAGCATTTTTTGGTCTAGGAATACATTACTATCTTTTGTGAGAAATAACCAGTTTCAGATTTTTTCCCCCAAGGAGCTTATCCTCTTTTCTTCTATTGGAGGGCAGCTCAAAATCCCTTCCACAAGAAATTTTGGTGGGAAACCCTGATATTATAGCATGTTGTTAACATGTAAGTAGGTAGCAGTTGGTAGGCAGCCAACAACCAGGGAGCTATTTTAACAGTACTACCTGCCTGGGTACCAGGAGGGTTAGTGACATCTGCTTAGTGTGCCAGCTCTTCAGTGGTTGTCAAGTTGCACTCCTCTTACCCGGGTAGCTCTCTTTTCTTTCTGCCTCACTAACATGTGGACTACTGGCACTCTGTCCACAAACATACGTACAGTCTCTCCTTGTCATACATAACACTTTACAACACTTAACTCATTCAGCTCATTCTTCATGACTATGGATTGTCCCGCAGTGAGCACTATGTGCTAGCCTGCCTTTTGGCAAAATGGTAGAAGCATTAGATAGAAGTAGTAGGTTGGAACATTTAGGCAGGAGCATTAGGTAGAAATTTTAGGTAAAAGTAGTTGGAGAGAGCATTAGGTAGAAGTAGTCAGTAGGAACATTAGGTAGGAGCCTAAGCAAACACTGTGCTAGAGTTGCCTTCTGCCAGTGGCCAGTTAAGGGTGAGGCACTAAAGGCTAAGAAGCAGCACTGGAGTTCACTTGTTATGGAGACTCTATTGCGATGCCCACCTCTTACGAGGGAGTTCCAATTGGAACAGGCATCAGAGATATAGATAGATAGATAATTAGATTGTTAGACTGCTAATGTGTAGCATTGTTGTTCCTATTTCCCCCAAGGAGCTTATCCTCTCTTCCTCTGTTGGAGGGGGCACAGAATCCCTTCCATAAGAAATTTTTTGGTCGGAAACCCTAAGATTGTAGCATATTGCTAACATGTAGCATTGATCCTTTCAGAACATTAAGTAATTTCTTTCAGAAAACCTCGATTGAATGCTGAGTTAGTAGCAGCACAAGTGGCACAAGTTGTACCTCCCAAAGTCAAGAAGTCTGAAAGAAAGGACCGGGAACGAAAAGGAGAAGGTCGTAACCTACAGAAAGGCAGGTTAGTTATACAAGGTAACAGAACTAGTGTGTCCTACTAGGCGACAGAAACAATAAGTTTCCTTTAGGCATTTGAGTAGTATTCAAAATAATAAATTTCTAAAAGAGCATAACATAGAACAATATGCTTTATACACATTATAGTGATGATATGTGGTATTTTTGCAATTCTGCACTGATTCCATGGAGTTGAAATTGCCATCAAAAGTTTGGCATGTGCTACAATCCTGGCTCTGGAGATTTCTTTTTTCAAACTTGATTACCATTTCCAGCATTAGCAAGATAGTGCCAGGAAGAGACAAAGGAAGGCTGCATCTGCTTACACAGTTCCTTATCCACACAACCAGGCCCCACAGACCTTCCCATGGTTTACCCCAGACACTTCACATTCCCTGGTACAGTCAATTGACAGCACATTGACCCCAGTATACCATATTCCAATTCACTCTTATCCTGCACATGCATTTCAGCCTTCTACATGTTCTGGCCTTGATCACTCAAAATCTTTTCAATCTATCTTTCCATCCCCAATTTGGTCTCCTTGCTCCATCTATTTACAACACATTTAGCCTCTTTGCCAACCTTTCCTCATTCAGTCTCTCCATTTGTCCAAACCATTTTAGAACACCCTCTTCAGCTCTCTCAGCCACACTCTTTTTATTACCACACCTTTTTCTTACCTTTTCATTACTTATTCAATCATACCATCTCACACCACATATTGTCCTCAGACATATCATTTCCAACACATCCACCCTCCTCCACACAAACTTATCTAGAGCCCATGCCCTGCATCCATATGATATTATTGGGACTACTTTACATATTATTAGGACTACTTTACCTTCAAACATACCTATTTTGCCCTCCCTAGTAACATTCTCTCTTTTCACACATACTTCAGCGCTCCCAGAACCATCGCCTCCTTACTTAATGTTAAGACCCACTTCCACTTCCATGGTTCCATTTGCTGCCTTGTCCACTCCCAGATATCTAAAACACTTCACTTCCAATTTTTCTCCATTCAAACTCACACCCCACCTAATCTTTCCTTCAACCCTGCTAAACCTAATAAGCTTACTTTTATTCACATTTACTTCCAACTCCCTCCTTCACCCATTCTTCCAAACTCAGTCTCAGATTTTAAGCAGCTTCTCTCTTGAATCTGCCACCAGTGCTATACCATCAACAAACAACAAATGACTCACTTCCCAGGCTCTTTCATATATGCCCCACAGAATGCATACTTGTGCCAATCTCCAAGACTCTTGCATTTACCTCCCTACTCACTTCCCAGGCTCTTTCATCCCCCACAGAATGCATACTTGTGCC
Organism: Panulirus argus; assembly: GCA_038088735.1. NCBI lineage: Eukaryota > Metazoa > Arthropoda > Malacostraca > Decapoda > Palinuridae > Panulirus > Panulirus argus. The sequence goes on from JAYMFT010117835.1 coordinate 4,297, forward strand.
AATCTCCAAGACTCTTGCATTTACCTCCCTCACCACAGACCATAGACCAGCCTTCACTTGGAACGATTCACTGTCCTTTCTTCCTACTCATTCGCATGCCTTACACTCTTGATAAAAACTTCTCACTCCTTTAGCACCTTTCCTTCCACACCATACATTCTTAAGACCTTTCAAAAGGCATCTCTCTCATCCCTGTCATTTGCTTTCTCTAGATCCACATATGCTACATTCAGATCCATCTTATTTCTCAAAGTATTTCTCTCGCACATTTCTCAAAGCAAACACCTGATCCACACATTCTTTACCACTTCTGAAACCACTCTGTTCTTCCTCAATCTGATTCTATGTTTATGCCTTCACCCTCTCAATAAATACCCTCCCATACAAATTACCAGGCACACTCAACAGACTTATACCTTTGTAGTTTGAACACTTATCTTTATTAACTTGCCCTTCGTATAGTGGCACTACACATGCATTCTGCCAATCCTCAGGCATCTCACCATGATCCGGACTTACATTGAAATTCCTTACCAAGCAATCACCCCCTTGCCTGATAAATTCAACTGCAATACCATCCACTCCAGCCACCTTGCCACATCTTACATAAGGCTTTCACCACCTCATCTCTCTTCATTAGACCACTTCCCATGACACTCTCACTTTGCATACCATGCAGTTATCCTTAGAGTGAGTTTATTATAACATACATATTTTGCAAGAATGCAAATTTACGTAGTGACTTGGTAGCACATGATGTAGCTAGCACATGCCTATTTTACCATCTTTTCTGTTAGTATACTTAATAGTATACTTAATATTGGCATCATTGCCATCATGCTGAGTCTATGCTTCATTTGTACCCATCATTGATCAAAGAAAATAAAGGGCAGTAGTTGTCATATACACTTTCGGGAAACTCCCTTATAACGACAATTTTTGTTTCCCTTTGTAAATATTAGGTATTGAGTGTTTGTGGTTGTTAGGCTGCTAGTTATTGCTCTTAAGGGCTCTATTTTGTGTGGTTTGCAACTTTTGTTATAATTGCTTTTGATTGGTTGGAAGACCAAGCAGATGAGATGTAGTTTAGGGTGGAGCAGATGAATTGTTTATTGAAGATACTATGTGATTTTTTCGCCTCCAAATCTGGCATCAGTCATAGTTCTGAGGGTATTTACACTGTATGTTTGCTTTTGTGTTGATATTTGTGATGTGGGTGTCATACGTAATTGACAGAATAGTGGGTATTTTGTTGAGAATGAGTGATTATCCATTTAAGGTGACTGGAGGGTACACCTGGCAGCAAGAGGAATGAGGAAGAGAGACTAATGATTTGGGAGGAGTTGAGTCAGTACTTCATACAATTTGGTATGAGGGACCAAGTAAAAGTGTCAGGTAATTTGAGTGCAAGAGTGGATGATGTGACCATCAAGGTTATAATGGGGGGGAGGCAGTGTGAATGAAAATAGTGAGCAGCTTTTGGAGCTGTGTTGAAATATGACTTGTGACACTTAGTTTGAAAAAAGGGACATTTATGTGTGCTTAGTTTGAAAAAAGGGACATGCATATGTGGTCGAGTGAGGTTAATGTCATGGAGGCATTACAGCATTGGATTTTATCTTGATTGATAGCATGTTGAAGAGAGACTTTTGGATGTGAATGTGCACAGAGGGGCTGAAGGTAGGATGTCTGATAATTTCTTGGTGGAAATGAGGGTAAAGGTTTATACATGTAGAGGCTATAGGAAAAGAGGAAATGATACTGTGTGTCATATTAAATCCCTGTTGCTGTACTTTATCTACTTGCTTTTGAATTGTAGCCAGATAGCTGGAAGCTCTGGTGAAATCAGTAGATCATTGAGTGGCTTTAAGCTTAACTTGGTTACTTTCCACTCCTACAGCAATTGTAGGTAATATGAATAATTTAAATGCAGTATTACAGTGTAAGAATTCTAGTTGTATAACCACCTCAGTTCACATGTGTCAGACTGACTGCTTTAGTAGACACTGCACTTCCTTGTAAACAAATACTTGCCAGAGTGATCACCTGCTATGGCCATACTTTTTTCTCTTTCATATATGTTCTTTCATGTATACCATGTCAATGAAACACCAGATTGTGGAATTAATTATACACTTATATATTATATATACATTTGACCCTGTCAGTGAGAAGTTTTTATCAAAGTTGTAAAGCTTTTGTACTTGTAGGAAGAGAGGAGTATGAATAGTTCCAAGTAAAGGATGGTCTGTGGCAGGGATGTGTGATGTCACCATAGTTGTTCAGTTTGTTTATGGATGGGATGGTGAGGGAGGTAAATCAAGAATCTAGGGGAGAGGGGCGAGTATGCAGTCTTTTGGGGATGAGAGGGCCTGGGAAGTGAGTCATTTGTTGCTTGCTGATGATACAGCATTGGTGGCAGATTCAAGTGAGAAACTGCTGAAGTTGGTGACTGAGTTTGGAAGATTGTGTGAAAGGAGAAAGTTGAGAGTGAATGTGAATAAAAGCAAAGTTATTAGGTTCAGCAGGGTTGAGGGACAGGTTAGTTGGGACATGAGTTTGAATGGAGAAAACTTGGAAGTGAAGTGTTTTAGATATGTGGGAGTGGACGTGGCAGTGAGTCATACAGTGAGGAAGGGGGTGAAGGTTCTGGGAGTGCTGAAGAATGTGTGGAAAGAGAACATTATCTAGGAGGACAGAATGGGTGTGTTTGAAGGAATAGTAGTTCCAATAATATATGGATGTGAGGCATGGGCAATAGATAAGGCTGTGTGGAGGAGGATGGATGTGTTGGAAATGAAATGTTTGAGGACAATATGTGGTGTGAGGTGGTTTGATTGAGCATGTAATGAAAGGGTGAGAGGATTTGCAGTAATAAAAAGAATGTGGCTGAGAGAGCCTATTAGGGTGTGCTGAAATGATCTGGACGAGAGAATGAGTGAGAAAAGGTTAACAAAGATGTTACATGTATCAGGAGGGAACAAGGAGAATAGGGAGACAAATTGGAGATGGAAGGTTAGATGTTAAAAAGATTTTGAGCAATCAGGGCCTGAACATGCAGGAGGGTCAAATGCATGCATGGCATAGAGTGAATTGGTACGATGTGGTGTGCTGGTGTTGATTTGCTGTCAAAGGACTTAACCAGGCATGTGAAGTGTTTGGGGTAAACCATGGAAAAGCCTATAGAGCCAGGTTGTGGAGAATGGAAGTGAGCTAATGTGGCCTATCTTCGTCTGCTCCTGACACTTTCTTGCCTATACGAAAAACAGCAATCAAATTTGAGAAAAAGCCTGTCAGTGTAAAGAAGTGCATTAGTTAATGAATTTCCTGCTATTAGCATTATGAATGGTAGATAAGAATGGGTGTGGGGATGGGTAGCCAGTGATTCAGTAATATGTCCCCATCTCTTCCATTTTATAAGAGATTTACTTAAGGAAAATTCCCTTGGTACATGCTTTTTCCAGAAGAATGTAATGCCAAGAGATACCCAATAGATATGATGTGGATTCCAATTTAAAGTAATTTTAGGATGTATGGGAAGGGCCCATTACTAGAGCTTGCAGTTTTGTAAAGTGCAGGATAACAAAGCTTTGCCTGTATCATTATTATTACTCCAAAGCTTCCTTCACTCCATCCTTTTACTCATTGGTCTCCCTCTTCCTACCTCAAGTTTTGACATGTAGATCCTTTAAGCCTGTCAGTCTTCACTTATTCTCTTCATATGTCCAAACCATTTCAGCTTAGTAGTCTGCTCTCTCAGCCAGATTGCCAAACTTCTCTCATGCAATCATTCTTTACGGTCATCTAGCCTCTTGCCACACAGTTTTGTTCCAAGGTTATTTCTCATTATATATTTTTTTCAGACCAAGATTGAAGAATGTAGACAGAAGTACTGCACAACATAATGCAGTTACAGTAAACAACGTCACTGTCATTATTACAGAGTTCCAACCTAAGCAGCGTAAAACTTCTTCTGGAAATAGCTCAGCAACTACAAATGGTGATACATCCCAGATCATGTCATCCTCAGAAGCAGGTTCCATCTCAGATGCTTCAACAGATACACGTAATGGTGATATAACAACTGAATCCCGAAGTTCATAGGTCTCTGAAATATTCTGTACTGAGCCTGAAGCCTCCAGCCATTTTGTGAACACACATACCATTGGCTTCAGTGAATACCACCAGTAGAACGTTCAATTTTATATAGAAGTTTTTATTAATAGTTAATGATGGAAGTCTTTAAAAGATTACAACTTGGCTCTGGTTATTGGTCTGTGGCATAAGGCCATGTGATGTCATAAACACTTTTGTGTGCTGAAGTGAGAAATCTAGCAGACATTATGATGAAGCAGCTAGTGGTTACTCAAAAGTGAGAGAAAAAGGACTCTCAAATGGCTCTTGGAATGCCATACAACTCTAGTTTGTATTTAGTTTGGTTAACCTCAAAGGTACTATTTATGCTTTTAGCATAATGACCACATTAACATTTTTACAGTGTTTGTGTAAGACTGCCTTTGATCATTACTGCCTTCAATTGTAAAAGCCAGTAGGTAGTGATACCTGTCGCCTGTTAAGTTCTCTGTCATAAACAATAAAACACGAAGGGAACTCAACACCAGTGGATCATGTATAGTTATAATTTCAGTCTTGCTACTTTTTTGGACAGACCTCAGGTTAAGAAATGGGTTTGTCATGTTAACCAAACACATTAACTTGAATAATGATAACTCTTAGTCTAATATTTATCGGCATTATGAATTTTGTTATAATCATGTTACTATTTCAGACTGAGAATGAAGAACCATTGTTATGATAATGTACAAATATATCATGTTGCCTTGTTAGCATTGTCTAAAAATTAACTGAATTACAGAGGTGCCACTATGTGTTTTACTAAGACAGTTGTATGGATTAATCTCACAGCCTCCATATTTTTGATGCTTGATAAAGAGTTCTAACACCTTTGTATTATTTCTTGGTACAGTCACAATAATGCCAAGAAACTTTTCAGTATGGTTAGTATTGGGCTATAAGCCCTAGATGTAAATTTGTAATGAAAAGGTAGTGTAATATAGCGTGTCTGTATTTGTGTGTGAAAGAGAGAGGTGAAAGGTTTGATACATTTTGCTAAAAATGATGTACAGTAGCATTGAGTATCACTTTTAAGACTAGTATATTATTGTGTGACATGCTTTTTAAATGACTATGTACTTTTATAGATAAATCAGTGTCAAAATAATATTCCCTACAGATTGTTTTTGTATATGTTGAGAGAGAATTTTAAACAAAATTTCATTAACCTTATCATTTTTATGTCTTGCTATCATGGGTTTATATTTCCTTGTGAAATGAGGATTTATTTGGTTCCTTGTCCTGACGGAGTGATCAACTCTGTACATACCATAAAAAGTAATACCTTATCATCCCTGCTTGGCCAGGGGATTGAATTTGGGTTGTGAATGTAAATCATTAGATCCCACACCAAGTTGTGTCAAATTATTATTTACCTAGTTGTGTACAAGCTTGATGACATTGGTGTAAGTAGTTTTTTGGTTTATGTACTTCAGATATATGACTATTTAGTTTCTGCAGATGCTTTTTTAGTACGGTTGAAAGTTTTGCCTCATTTCATCTCATCAGAACATATTTTTTCCATAGAAATAATTTTACCGTCCTTGTCATCTGATGAAACAGTAATTTGGCAGACATTATATATACATGTCATAAACTGATAAGGAATATGTTAATGACTAGGATGTTCTGTCCAAATTTCTCTAGATTTTTTTTTTTTTTTTTTTTTTTTTTTTTGAGTATCTGCCATTGCTATTCAGTTCATGAATCTTAAAACATCCAAGAAGTAGTATTAATCAGGATTATGGTTGTATGTATAGTAAGTTGGTAACTACTGCATAACTGTGTAGCTCCCTGTTGATTCAAATAAACCAGTGACTAATTAGATTATTCTGTTAACAACCAAGATCTTTATCAGTTATAAATATTTAGAAACTGAAATATCTAGATACATCAGGGAAATATATCCAAATGCAGGAACCCAAAAATTACTTGTAAGTTTATATTTTTGTCTTTATTTTGTAAAATACATTGCATCAAGAAAATGTGTTGTATGTGATGTAAAAGTGGACCAAGAAGCAAGTAATATTAAATTGATGGTACTGTTTTAAAGTTTTGAAATACTATTCATGGATTTTACGGGTCTAAATAAGTCATATTTTTACATAATCTAAATTTTAGGCCTGAAAATTTTGATAAATAACCTTGAAATTACTATTTGGTGTGAATTTCAATCATAAGCCTGAAAAAATGGTCCAAAAGATAATTATTCTCGTAATCCTTATCCTTTTTTCCTCTTGAGTTTCAACTAATTATATGGAATGTAATAATAATGTGATTGTAAAATTATAGTTCTTTTGAAATGACAATGCTTATATTTTCTTTAGTTAGTACATTTGCAGAATTGGGTCTGAAAAATTGGTTTCTGTTGGCCTGAAAAGTATTCTCTTGCTGGAAATCAGTAAAAGAATCCATAACATATGTTTTGGTGACTGTAATGAAGGGATATTGAGAAATAGGGATATATTGTGATAATAAAGTTTTCTGTGTCTGAACCACAGTTTTATACAGTTCTCTAAAATATGATACCAACAGCAGATTTACATGCCTTGTTTGGGTTTCAGCAATCAGTTGATATAAAGATTCAAATTACCTTCAGATTCATTTATATTTTAATTGAACCCTCCATTCCAGTGATAAAAAGAGCTATACTGTTTCTTATATGTTATCAAATGAATTAATTTGCAATATTACAGCTATGATGAGGTACATATACAAGATTTCCTGAGATGTGTCCATTTGGTGACATTATATTTCTTTCACTCATACCTGTTTGCCATTTCCCACTTTAGTGAAGTAGTCTTAGTAGAATAAAAGTCCTGGATAGGCAGTTTCCTCTGTTCTGTCTTTAAGATTGTAAGCCCTTGCTAGCATTTTACCTTTGTTCTTTTGGAATGGGAAAGGCTTTATCCTTTATTCTTTCTTTTGGAATGGATTAGATTCTTTTGGAATGGGCTAAGCTCTTTCCTTTGTTCTTTCTTGTGGAATGTATTAATGTAATGATATTGGAGGGAAGACTTTCCAGTCCCCTGCTCTTACCCCTTATAAGTCACCCTCTTCAACACTTAGGAGATATTTGTATGTGGGTAGTAATGTAGTAGGGAAGAAAAGATTGATGAACTTTCAAGTGTATAAGTGTATGTAATATAATAATTGGTGCAGTAGCAGATTCTAGTAAAGGTAATGGAAGTTTTTAAACTGCTAAGATGTTATGAATATGGTAGCAAACTGAAAATTGAAGAGATATTAACCATGGAAAAGTCTGTGGGGCGTGGTTATTGATAGGGTGCTCAGGTTTTAGTGCTTTATACGTACCGGAAAGTTGATGTAAGTGCTGTACTTATATCTCAAGCACCCATTCCTTCTGGTAACCCCTTAAAGGGGGTGGCCATGGCAAAAGTGTCCATAACTGTTACTGGCTTTTCCTTGCTTACATGGAAAATGGCTAACATTTGAAAAAAAATGAGCAAAATTATTAATTTGAACAGTAAATCACCACAATTAAAGATTCTAAAGACTATTAGGCATCTAAAACAAAACACACCAGAAAGAATATAAGAACAGAAAGACAAACTCTGTGCAATTTTTAGAGATAATTGAAAACCACCATCATAGCTAAGGAAAGGTAGAATGTGATATATATTGGACAAGGAAGCTAGTGCCAGATAGAAGACATACAATGAAGAGGGTGGATATTTATGACACTAATACATGGACACAGAAAAAGACAAATTTTATAGTGTAGGCAAGGAAGGATGAAATGAAAGTGTAGATGAAAAAGACAAATTTATTGATTGATTTAGCGTTAAGTAAATAAGAACAAAATTTAACCCAATAAATACTGATGTTCCATGTAAGGCATAAGACATCAGCAGTTGCCTAAGAGTGTCCCATATACTCTTGTAGTCTTGGGCATTTATTAATCTCAGGCATGGTAAATGAAAAAGCAGTCACTTGGGAAGCAACCACTGACAGTTCTGATAGTGTTTCCATACCCTTTGCCCATAGTTTTTCATATCTGGTAAGTAACCATCAAATGATCTGAGGGATAGTACATCATTTTTGAGCTGCTTATGCAGCAAATAAATTATATACATATATTGTTTGTTTCATACTTGATCGCTGTTTCCCACATTAGCAAGGTTGCTCCAGGAACACATGAAGAAATGCTATTGCCTATCCTCAACCACGCCCCAGAGAAGTTTCCTGCGGTTCACCCCATATGTTTCACATACCCTGGCTACGTCCACTGACAGCACATTGACCCCAGTATACCACATCGATCCAGTACACTCTATTCCATGCATGCCTTTCATCCTCATCCAGATCACTCAAAAGCTTTTTCACTCTATCCTTCAATCTCCAAATTGGTCTCCCTCTTCTTTTTCCCTCCACTCCTGACAGTTGTATCATCTTTGCTAACCTTTCCTTGCTCAGTTACTCCATATGTCCAGACCATTTCAGCACACCCTCTCCTGTTCTCTTGAGCCTACTCTTTTTAATACCACACATCTCTCTTACCCTTTCATTACAAGAACAAACTAACTCACACTACATATTGCCATCAAGCATTTCCAACACATCTGCCCTCCTCCGCTCAGCCTTATGTATAGCCAATGCCTTGCATGCATATAATGTTGGTAGGACTAGTATTTCTTCAAATATACCCATTTTTGCCCTCCCTGATAATGTTCTCTCTTTCCACATATTCTTCAGTGCTCCTAGAACCTTCATCCCCTCCCCCAACCCTATGACACACTAAATGATCCCCCCCCAATACAAATTCGCCATTTCCCACGTTAGTGAGGTAGTGTTAAGAACAGAATAGAGGACTGAGCCTTAGAGGGAAAATCCTCACTTGGCCCCCTTCTCTGTTCCTTCTCTTGGAAAAGTAAAAACAGGAGGGGAGGAT
>JAYMFT010117846.1:0-13341 GCA_038088735.1 Panulirus argus
TTAAGACCTTCCACAAAGCCTCTCTGTCAACCCTATCGTATGCCTTCTCCAGATCCATAAATGCTACATACAAATCTGTCTGTTTATCTAAGTATTTCTCACATACATTCTTCAAAGCAAACACCCAATCCACACATCCTTTACCACTTCTAAAACCACACTGCTCCTCCCCAATCTGATGCTCTGTAAATGCCTTCACTCTCTTAATCAATACCCTCCCATACAATTTTCCCTCACATACACACATATATACATACATACACATATATGCACAGTACATACACATACATACCAACATATACATATATATACACATATACATACACATGCATACACACATGTACAAATTCACACTTGCTCGTCTCCATGATTATATATCCTTGATTAAAAAAAAACTTTTCCCGCCTCACTTCGCATACCTATCCGGCCCAAACAACCTACATCTGCCAACCTATCATAAAAAAGAGACATTTCTTTCCTCTTTTACACATGTTCATTATTTCATGTGTGGGCTGGATATAAGGAGAAATTACTTTTTTACTCTAATGAATATAAATGAAAATATAATTTTCCTAACACCAGAAGTATAAGCTGTCATGTGTAATGTATCAAAATCACAACTCCCTATCCAAAGCCAAGCCCCTTTCACCTTTCCATGGCTTACCCTGGCTGCTTCACATGCCTTGATTCAGTCAACTGACAGCAAATTTTCATCATGCTTTTGTTTTATTTGGTGTAAGAAAGACTGGGAGCTTACATAGGACATCATAACTGCTTAATGCAAGTGATTCCTTTGTGACTCTCTGTAACATGATAGAATGGAATCATTGCCAACCAAATGAATTCACGATTACAGTATGATGGCTAAAATGGAATCCCTGAAGCCCAGAGTAAAGCTATAACATTACTTCAGTGTACTGCCATTACACTTCTACCGTGTAAAGTTATAGTACTACTAAAGCATAATGCAATAGCACTAATCAAGTGCAAAGCCTTATGTGCAAGCCTCTTTCCTTACGTAATCCCACTATGATCAACCTCTGTCACTTATTTCTTAACATTTCTCATGCTAGTCTTCTTAAATAAACTCTCAAACTGCGATACATTAGAAGCCTTCTCTTAATAACTTGGGTCATTCGATACACTATGAATTTTCTACATGGTCCTCATATACTCAAGAACTGCAAATCAACTGATATTAAAAAGGGTATATGTTTTGGAAAATAAATACCTGAGAACAATGTGCAGCATAAGAAGGGTTGCTCACTTAAGGAATGACAAGAGTCAGAGAAACGTGTGGCATTAAATGCAGTCTGAGTGATGGAGCCAAGAGGAATGCTAAAATGGTTTTGGCATATGAAGAGGATTAGCAAAGAAAGACTGATAAAGAAGGGGTGTGTGTGTCAGATGTGCAGGAAGCAAGGGCAACTAACTACTTAAAAGTACCTTTAAGAAACACTGCAGAAACAGAAGAACTAGCATACAGCCCTTACTACAGCATATTTGCTCTTTGCTGCTACTCCTTTGAATAATTATCTTTTCAAGGTTCATTAAGAATTGACCAGCCAGGAGTCTGTTCTTCTTTTCACCCCTTCTGAGTAAGAAGAACTAGGGGATGGAGTGGAGGAGACTTTAGGGTACCTAGGCCTGAACATTTAGGAGGAAGGTGTGCTATGGAAAAAATTAGATTATTGTTGTAAAAGGTTGGTGAGGTGGCAAAGAGCTGTCAATGGATCAAACCAGGTCATATGAAAAGATCAAGTTAAACCAAATAACAGTCTGTGGGGCTTGGTTTTGCATGAAGTTCCTAGATCTGTTACATAATAAAAGACACTAGAGAATGGATGTGTTCAAATGAAGCCACTGTTCATTTGTTCCTGAGACTGTCTCTAAAGCAAGAGGGGCAACTAAGTAAAAATAAAAAAATAAATACTTACCAAAATTCTGTTTAAAGTAAATCCAAGACAGAGGAGATAACTGAGACTGAACACTTTGCTCAGGTACTGATTTTACTCTAGGATTACATTACCAATGATATGTTGTAATATATCATTCTGTTCAAAAGAGCATATCAAACAACAGTAATCAACAAAATCCTGATGTTGGAGGCTTTTTATAGTAATCATACATCACTTTTTGCCTAGAACATACATAAAAACATACACATGAAAAATAGCAATATCCTCAGAGGTCCTGTTCTTGGTTATTCTATAATAAGATATTATCCTCAGTAAACACTTGCCCACTTGCCCACTATAGAGAAATAAGACTTGAAAACCATTAGGACACTATAGTTTAAATGCAATTTCAATTAACTAAAAGCACTATGGGCACTTAGTGTTGTTGTTGCTATGGGGACACATGCAATGCTATATGTGTGGCACCGTGTTCAAATTTTTCTCAAGCACACTTCCTTTGTTCTACAACTAAATAAGCGAATTCTCAAAGCTATTTTGGTAAAAAAAAAAACATTGCATCTATACGTACTTGAGGTGAAGTAGTACTTTCATTTGAGAAACCATTTAAAAGTTTAAAGTCCACCAACAAGAAATTCTTTTACTTACGTAGACACACAGTCGGAGGGGTTTGAACTGACGGACGGAGGGTCACCCATGCCACCATCATGCATTGGGTACATTGGTTGTGGTGTATTGGGATAGGAGTCCATTGATCCTGCACCTGACCACCCAGGTACATGAGTAATCAGGTGAGGCTTAACATAGCCATTGTTAGTTGGCTGCTGCTCTCCTATGGGCGTATAGTATTTTCCAAACGCTTGTTCCTTTGGAATATTTGGATACAAATAGAGGAGATATTTCAGATCAGCAATCACATCAGCTAATGGACGGATGGAAAAGGCTTTACTGGTGAATGGCTGTAGCATGAAGACATCACGCTGATCACCAGCTGAGGATAAAAGTGTTACAAGAGATTAAGTAAAACTTTGTGAAAAAAAAAATGAGAAGTGATTTTCACAAGTCATTTGCTGGGCCTGGAGAAATCTGACACAATAAGTATTTCATGAACTGTTATTTATGTAAAATAAATTTCCCACATAAAATCTAAATGATGGAAGGAAAAGGCAATCTGAACAAGCATAGCTTGGGTCCCAATACGTATTTCATGATCTGTTATTTATGTAAAACAAATTTCCCACATAAAATCTAAATGATGGAAGGAAAAGGCAATCTGAACAAGCATAGCTTGGGTCCCAATACCATAAAATGCATGAGTACAGCTGGAGTCTTATTTGGGTTAATGATTGTTACAGCTTTCTTGAGCTCATTTTCAAAGACTGCACATATGGTATCTTCAAGTTACATTTCATTAATGAAAGTTAACAGAACACAGCAGTCATAATTACAAAGATATTTTGTGCAATCCTTAAAATATAATAAAAGTTAGGTCAAGGCCCTTGGCAATGGTACTCATCACTACGGCATCTAGTTTAACTTGGAAAGAAGAGATGGTTAAGGGTTCTCTTAATAAAAGCATTCAAACTTATGAAAGTCAATGAAAGTCTTAAACAAAGCTGTTATCTTACACCAGATCAGTCTGATTTCACTTGTAATGACTGATACCAACTTATGGGCAAATAACTTACTGTAAAAGAGACGTACTTTTTGTTATACAAAATTCTTAACAAAGGAATATTTTACCAAAGAGTAACTGTCATCTACATCATAGTTGTTTCATATCAGATATAAACAAATTCTTACCCTCAAATTCCATGACTGACATTACTTGCACCTCCATACTAAAAAGTTTACAGAAGCTTACCCTTTGGTCATTTGCTTGCTTTTCAACTCTTTCCACCCAAAGCTCTTTGTTTCTGATCTATTCCACAATCCCACAGTCTAAATGGGATTCAATCATCTGCTGCTGCTGCACTCCTTTTTACTCTCTCCCTTGTCCCCAAATTTTCTGGTACCATGAATCATAAACTAAGAGACAAGAGGATATCTAAAGTAGATAAAAATTGTTTTCTACTAGAGATGCTTGAATTAAACCCAAGTATTTTCTAAAAACAAAAATCAGATCCAAGATATATGAAACCATAGCAAAGTCAGATAATGTTAGTGTCAGGAAATGCAAGTAGGCGTAAGTAAACTTCAGGTTAAGGACAAATTTGAACTCGCTGACATAATAGCAGTTTAAAGAAGACAAAAATCTCAAAAAACAGTTCCTTTTACATGAACAAGGTTTCTGTCCATAAACATATAATCTCTCCTTATCACACATAATACTTGACAACACTTAACTCATACAACTCATTCTTCATAACAATAGATTTTCTGCAGTGAGTGCTATATACTAGTCCTGCTTTTTGGCAAATTGGTAGGAGTAACAGATAGAAGTAGTAGACAATAGCATTAGGTAGAAACATTAGGTATAAGTAGTAGGTAGGAGCATCAGCTGGGAGCATTAGGGAGAAGTAACAGGCTGAAACATTAGGTAGACACCTTAGGCAATAGTAGCTGCATGGAACATTAGGTTCAAGCCTCTGAAAACACTGCACTAGAGTTGTCCTCTGCCAGTGGCCTCTTAAGGGTGAGGCACTTAAGGCTAAGAAGCAGTACTGGGGTTCACCAGTTATGGAGACTCTTTAGCCATGGCCACCCCCTCAAGGGAGTTCCCAAAGGGAACAGGCATCAGAGACATAGATAGATATATAGATAGAAGGTAAATGAACACAACCTGACATATGAATCAATTACTTCATAGAAAAAATGGCTAAAGAGAAACAATCTATAATTGAAAAACATCAAAATATTAGTTAATATCACAAGAATTTCAAATATAAAACGTATAAAACATCTTTCTTCTTTCTTTTTCTTTCATTCCTGTTCACAGTTTCCCACACTAACAAGGTAGCACCTGAAGCAGATGAAGAAAAGGCCTCTTTCACTCATATCCATTCTCTAGATGTCAAGTGTAATGCACTAACTCTGCAGCTACCCATCCACAGCCCTTTCCACGTTATCCATTAGCTGCTTCATATGTCCTGGTTCAGTCCAGTGACAGCAAGTCACCCCCTATACACCACATCAATCAAGTTCGCTCTATCCCCTGCATGCTTTTCACCCATCTACATGTTAAGGCCCCGAGTATTCAAAATCTTACTCACTCCATCCACCCATCTCTAATTTCGTCGCTCCATTATCCTTCTCCTTTCCACTTCTGACCCATATATCCTCTTTGCCAAACTTTCCTCACTCATTCTCTCCACGTGTCAAAACCATTTCAGCACACCCTCTTCAGCTCTCTCAACCATACTCTTTCTATTACCATACTTCTCTTGTACCTTATCATCTCCTACGTAATCATCCCTCTTCACACCACGTACTGTCCTCACACATTTCATTTCCAACACACTCACTCTCTCCCATATATTCTCATCTATCATCCATGTCTTACACCCATACAAAACGATCAGGACTATCATATCTTCAAACATACCCATCTTCACCCTCCAAGACAATGACATCTCTTTCCATGCATTTCCTAATACTAATCTCCCAGGATCTTCACCCCTTCATCCACCCTATGACTCATCCCAACTTGCATGGTTCACCACACTGCTAAGTCCACACTCCCAGGTATCTAAAACACATCACTTCCACCAAGTTATATCAATTCAAACTTACAGCCCAACTAACTTGTCTCTCTCCAGTGCTATACCTAATAACCTTACTTTTAGTCACATTTACTCTCAACTTTCTCCTTGCACACACTCTCCTAAACTCAGACAACAACTTCTGCAGTTTCTCACTCAAATCTGCCACCAGCCCACTGTCATTAGCTAACAACAACTGACTCACCTACCATCCCCCCCTAACCCTATCAGATTGCATAACCACCACACATCAACCCATCCATAAACAAATTTAATAGCCATGGTAACATCAAACACCCCTGGAGCAGACCCAACTACATCTGAAACTACTAACCCTCCTTTCTACCTATTCACACACTTGTCCTGCTCTTCTCATAAAAACTCCTTGCTTTCTTCTATAACATACATATGTAACATCCTCCACAAAGCATCTCTATCAATCCTATCACAAATTTTCTCAAGATCCATAAATGCCACATACACATCTTTCTATTTCTCTCTCTATTTCTCACACATATTCTCCAAAGCAAGCATTTGATCCATGCATCCTCTATTACTCCTGCAATCACATTGTTCCTTCTCTAACCTGATGTTCTGTACATGCTACCATCCTCTCAATCACCATTCTTCCATATAAGTTACCATGTACAATTATCAATATTATACCTCTGTAACACAAACTCATCACCTTTGGCCCTCTTGCCTTTATATGGCACTAAACGTGCACTCTGCCATGTATAGGATCATCTCATACAACTGAGATTACTGTATTTATATGTATATACAAATACATACAAACTAACAACATATTAAGTACCAATCAAACACTATATATCACTTCCTAAATTTAGAATTGGGTGACCCTAGCAAAATCTTCCTAAAAACAACAGTTTTAGTCATCTCCATACTCCTGAGAGGTAAGTATCCAAAGACTGACCATTAAAAAATATATGTAATGGTGTGGCTATCATAATCATACAACATAAACAAGCAACACTCTTTTCCACTGACAAAGTAGAAAAAAAAGAGGAAACCCACCCTTTGTAGGTTCTTCATACATCCAAGCAATTGTGACACCTCCAAGCTCTGAATCTGAGAAGCGCAGCAGGAAAGTGCCGGATTTGGAGCTCTTTAACATTTCTTCTGCTTGACGCGACCAACAAAACCCATGATGGACCCATCATTCCAGGGCTGGCACAAGTGCTCTCTTGTAACCTTCATCACTGCAAAGAACCATTCCCAGAAGGTAAAGTTGCGCTCTTGCAAAGGCTCCTTACAAAACTGGGACCATGATAAGTACATGTTGGTGAAGTCCTGAACCTGGGGACTCCTGCAAGAAACAAAAAAAGTGAAAGGATTAATCTTCCAAAATATTTGTAAATCTAAACACATTTAGTAAAAAATACCTAAGTGAACAGGCACTTTCATTGGAAGATAGTCTATCATCAACACTCCATTCATCTATACAGAAGGATGGATCAAGTGTACAAAGCCTCTGCTACATCACTAATCCCCACTCCACAACCTAATTTTCTTTTTACATCATCAACCCTGTCCAGTGTTGAAGTGAAAAACACATTTCCACTTACATAAGCACTTCTAACTTTACACATGAAGTCAATATGTTAACAGAGACCAAAATTTCCATTCTTACCACCTTGCTTATAAAAGGCTTACACAGCATCTGATCCAGTCAACTGAAATATTGCTATCCATAGTTATATTTCTCACTACATCTATCCAACACATTTATTGCCTCACTCTCTTCCTTATACCCTAGACTGTCCTACAATATACCTTCTTGACCATCCCATCATCCGCCATGCATTCTACATGACCATACCATCCTTAAAGACTTTCATCCATGCACAATTCTTATGATTTCTTCACACCACATAACCTCCTTACATCTTTATTCTTCAATCTATCCTTCCCCCAAATTCTAAATAAACCAAGAAAATCATCCATCTCTACTGTGCTTATTTTTCACCCATCTTGATATACAAACAAATATTTTTACATATTTGTTCACCATTTCCAGCATCACTGGGGTACTTCTGGAACAGAAAATCCTCATTTGCTCACATTTACTTTCAAATTATCAAGTATAATGCATTGAAACCATAGCCCCCCAACCACAGTTAAGCCTACAGACCTTTCTGTGGTTTCCACTGACCACTTCATATGCCCTGGTTCAGTCCACTGACAACACACTGTCCCTTATATACCACTGCTCCAGTTCGCTTTACCCTTTCGCACCTTGAACCCTCCTGTATGTTGTATGTTCAGCCCCCAAACCTCAGAGCATCTTCTACTCTATCTTTTCACCTCCTTCTTGGTTCTCCACTTTCCCTTTTACCCTCCAATTCTGACATGTATTCCCTCTTCATTACCCTTTCCTTACTCATCCTCTTCTTATGTCCAAACCATTTCAGCCCTCTCAATGCATACTCCTCTTACGATCACACCTTTCTATTACACAATCGTTTTTTATTTGATTAACTCTCCTTACATAACATACTGTCCTCAAACATTTCATTTTCAAGAAACCCATCCATTTCTTTACATTTCTACCTAAGGACCATGCCTTGCATCCTATGGCACTGACAGGATGGCTTTACCATCAAGCATACCCATCTTTGCCCTTAAATACGCTATCTTCCATTTCTAACATTCCTCAATGCACCCTATACCTCTGCCCCCTCACCAACCCTATGACCCACTTCAGCTACTATGGTTCCATTTGCTGCCACATCCACTCCCAGGTATCTAAAACATTCCACTTCCTGTCCTGTAAGTTCTCTCCATTCACCCTCACACTCCTAATAACCTGTCATTCTTCACTGCTAAACGTAATAACAATACTTTTATTCATATTTACTCTTAACTTTCCTCTTTAACATTCTCTCGCAAATTCAGGCATCGGCTTCTCTAGTTTCTCAAATGAACAATGACCTCTTTCCACACATCCCTTAATGCACCCAGAATCTTACCCACCATATGGCTTACTTCAGCTCCCATGGTTCCATTTACTACCATATCCACTCCCAGGTATCTAGAACAATGAACTCCACCCCCTCTATCTTCCCTCCATACAAGCTCACACTCCAAATATCCTGCCTATATCCAGTGCTAAACCTAATAACCTTACTTTTACTGACCCTTTAACCTTCTAAACATTCTCCCAAACTCAGAGACCAGCTTTTGCAGTTTCTCACTCGAATCTCTCACCACCATCATACTTGTTTACTTGTTTAACTTATCCCTATCCAGTGGTGTCTCTTCATGATATATGCAGTATATCTGGTTCATAATCCAATCAGTCATCATCTACATAAACATTTGGATCAAAGGCTAACTTAATACATATAAAGGGCATGAAACATCACTCCCTATTATGAACATTCCTTGCTAAACAACCACAGATTCCCTAAATATTTACAAAATAAAAATACATATAACACATCATGAGGTTCCCTAACCTATTAACCCTACTAAGTCAACTCAGTAACATATTTTCACAATTTACGCACATCCTGTCTGGCTGATTAACCCATTAATGCTAAAGAAATAAGGCATCTGAATAATCAACTGTCAACTGTTCTTATTCTTACTATTACTAGTGCAGCTTACACCTGTACAATATGTCTAACTGTATTGATAATTCTATCTAAACTTCTCAAGATAAAAATGTAAAACAAAATCATTCTTCATTACAATACACAAATTACATCAAGAGCTTAAAAAAATATGAAAGAATCATAATAAAACTTACTCAGATATTTGTAACAGTATCTGAGTACATAACATGCAGTTAAGGTAAAATTAAATCTTAAACTACTCAGATATTTGTAACAGTATCTGAGTACATAAAATGCAGTTAAGGTAAAATTAAATCTTAAACTACAACACACAAGAAGAATTCAATGGACTAATTAAAACATACCTGTCTAACCTGAAGGCTTTGCAAGCTAAAAACTTAACATTTTCCTCAGTTAACCCTCGTCCAGTGGCAGATTTAAATTTAGAATCCAACATGTCTGCAATTTGGGGCCATGGTACCTGAAAAATTGTAGAAACATGAAAAAAAGATGCAAAGATGATTAACTCTGATGACAGTTCTTCTACACAGTACTGGCACATGACAAATTGTCTTGCTTATATGGAGATTATAGGTTTTGTGTCAGCAAAACAAACTATTTATTATTTATTATACATGATCGCTGTTTCCCGCATTAGCAAGGTAACGCCAGAAAACAGACGAAGAAAGATCCATTCACTCACATACACACATATATACATACATGTATATATATGCACAATACATACATATACCTACCAAAAATACATATATACATACACATACATATACACATATATACATGTACATATTCATACTTGCTCGCCTCCATCCATTCCTGATGCCACCCCATTCCCCAGGAAATAGCATCACCACCCCCTGCGTCAGAGAGTTAGCACCAGGAAACAGACGTAAAGGCCACATTCGCTCACACTCAATCTCTAGCTGTCATATATAATGCACTGAAACCACAGCTCCCTATCCACATCCAGGCCCCACAGACCTTTCCTTGGTTTACCCTCAAATTTTATTTGTCAGTAAAACAAAAGTTTCTCAGATTTTATTTGTCAGTAAAACAAATGTTTCTCAGCTTTTATTTTTCTCAAAAAGACACACTACCTTTGCATATGTTCCACTGGGATAAAATGAAGCAACCAATCTACAAGACATATGATATTTGTCCTATTTATGATCATGAGAATAAGTCATGAATCTCTCCTGAGTATCTGTAGTTGAATCTGATGTTCAATGTGCACTCATATCATTCACAGGCATAGCACTAATGGTTAATAACATGTATATATTTTGAAATTTCACACCATTTACACCTTAACCTAAACTGAGGGAGGCTGGCTAGAAAGTGCTGGGAGGGTCATGAAAGATTTCTTTCTCTCTTTAAAATAAACATCTAACTATCTATATCTCTGTCGATCATTCCATCCGGCAACTCCCTCAAGGGGGTGGCCATAGCAAAAGTCCCCATAACTGGTGAATACCAGTATTGCTTCTTAACATTTAGTGCCTCACTCTTAATATGCCACTAGCAGAAGGCAACTCTAGCACACTGTTTCCAAAAGCTCCTACCAAATGTTCCAACCTACTACTTCTACCAAATGTGTCTCTGTAATGTTCTAGCCTACTACTTCTAACTTATGCTCCTGCTTTATGTCCCTGCCTTCAACTTCTACCTAATGTTTCTACCTAATGCTCCTGCCTAATGTTCCTACCTACTACTTCTATCTGACGCCTGTTCCAATTGAAACTCCCTCAAAGGGGTGGCCACAGCAACATAACTAAAGAACTCCAGTGCCACTTTTTAGCCTTTAGTGCCTCACCCTTATCAGGACACTGGCAGAGGGCAAGTCTAGGGCAGTGTTTGCAGAGACTTCTACAAAATGTTCCTAATGACTATTTTTATCTAATGCTCCTACCTTCTACTTCTACCTAAAGTTTCTACCGAATGCTTATGCCTAAATGTTCCTACCTACTACTTCTATCTACTACTAATATTACCACCATCTGGCCAAAAGGCAGGGCTAGCACACAGTGCTCGCCACAGGAAAATCTAGTTATGAAAAATGAGCTGCATGAGTTAAGTGTTGTTAAGAGTTACATATGACAGGAGAGATTATGTTTGTGAACAAAATGCCAGTAGTCCACATGTCAGTGAGGCAGAAAAAGACAGCTACCTGGGTTAGAGGAGTGCAACTTGACAACCACTAAGGTGCTGGCTCACTAAGCAGATATCACTAACCCTCCTGATACCTAGGCGGTTAGTGCTGGTAACTTACCTCCCTGGTCATTGGCTGCCTATCAACTACTACCTACAACTACTTCTGTCTATTGTACAGCCATTTTGTCTAAAGGCAGGGCAAGCTCTCAAAGTTCACGGCATGAAAACTGAGATTTACGAGGAATGACTTGCAAGTAAAGTGCTGTCAAGTGTAATGTGTGAAAAAGGGAGATTGTATAATTGTGAAAAGAATGCCAGCACTCTACTCTAATTTCATACACATTTATATTGGCTTATTGATGGTAGTGAATAACACGGATATAAGTAGAAATATTACACCTTTTACACAACACTTAAATGTGAGTATATTTCAGAGGCTTGCAAATGTGGAGAGGATATTAAAGATTCATTTCTTTTGAAAAATGATAGCTCTTTACTTATCATTTTATATCAAAGTTCTCCATAATTACATAGAGAAAAAAAATCTGATGCAGTTATGAAATTTTTTACAGAAGAGCAAGTTCAGTGGGGAGGCCTACCTTGCAGGCTTCCCTCTTCTTTCCATAATCTAGCTAAAATTAACATGTCACTTATTTTATCACATTTCACATGTTATTCAGTTTCACTTTCCTCATCAAGTTATGTAAATAATATGCAATACTTAGATCATCCAACAATTCACATATTTTCCATTGGGTCACTATGCACACACAACCTTCATGTCAACAGCCATTCACTCATAATGGTGTATGCAAAAGCAAAATGCAAAAGCCTGTTCTAAACCCTAGTCTAGCAAGCAGCTCCTGCTCTTCCACTGATATTCCACTTTTCATCTCTACCCAACACTCTGTAGCAAGTCTCATGTCTCTTAGCTCAAGTGCTTGTGAAGTCAGGATCTTCTTGTTGCACTTGATGAGTCAGCATCAATGCATTAAGCTGCATGATGCTGAAGGTTATAAACTCTTCACAAGCATATTACCTGAGTACTGATCAGCAAGACTTTATATATTATTGATATGTTTTATATTCCTATATGTACATTTCAGATATATAAGCACAACATTCATATATCTATGTTTGGGTGGGTGTTCTGCAGGTAAATTATCTACAGTGTGTTAAAATGGCCATCTCAACAGTATCAGGAACAGTGCAAGGAGAATCTACATCTGTCTATACTTCTACATTTTCTTAATAGGCCAAATTAGTTACACAACATCATTGTACAATGACATTAGTGCAGTTCTCACCTTTTCAGGAACTGTAAAAGGTATACGTCCTTGTTCTGCAAATGCATTGTCCCATGAAACTGTTGCCCATGCATG
This sequence comes from Panulirus argus, assembly GCA_038088735.1. NCBI lineage: Eukaryota > Metazoa > Arthropoda > Malacostraca > Decapoda > Palinuridae > Panulirus > Panulirus argus. The sequence goes on from JAYMFT010117846.1 coordinate 12,753, forward strand.
AGGCTCCTGATTGCCATGAACAATCACCACCACTGGCAATGAAAGTGTCCACACCTGAAAATTAATACAAAAGCAACTGATCACTGATTACACCAAATAAAAAATTTTACTTCACATTTTCCTGATCAAAACTTGTCATTTCACAAAATTTAAGTAATATAATTTTTTCTTCTCTTTTATACCTGTTCAGTGTTCCCCACCCCAGCTTGGTAGCATCAGGAAAAGATGCCCTTGACTTCAGGGAAAAATCCTCTCTTTGCCCTTTCCTCTGCTCCTACTCCTGGAAATAATAACCTAGTAAGGTAGAATTTTTTACAACTGTTCCCACCCTTCTTAGTGACCTTCAATAGAAAGCAAGAGATACATGGAAATAATAACCCAGGAGGGTAGGATTTCTTGTCCTTGCTCCACCCTTCATTGTTACCTTCCATGGGATGCAGGAGACACATAAGTTGTAATCTTTTCCCCTATCCCCATATATTATATATATAAATTTTTTTTCATACATATTCGCCTTTTCCCGCATTTGCGAGGTAGCGTTAAGAACAGAGGACTGAGCCTTAGAGGGAAAATCCTCACTTGGCCCCTT
>JAYMFT010117857.1:0-13341 GCA_038088735.1 Panulirus argus
GTAAATACTTTCCCTGTCTGTTTTTCCCAATTTCTCAACTCTCTCTATATTTCAATTAGGGCCCGGCCTTGATGTTGGACTTTTGTCCGTGACTGGAGCCTTCAACATAAAAAAAAGAAAAAAAACGCTAAAGGAAGGCATCTGGTCTTGGTCTCTGTCCCTCGGCGTGTGTCGCACGAGCCAGACATTGAACGCAACAAACGCACCAGCGTCGTTAAAAAAAAAAAGGAGATACGATACCCTTCGTAATATGACTTGGTGCACACTGTGCCTCTTGCTGCCGAGTCCCGTCACACACAGGTGTCTAACGACCCCAGCGTTGGGGCTTAATAGCGTTGTTGATGACGCTGCCAAAGTGAGTTAACTCCAGTGTCACGACCACACACACACAGTTTAAACTCCCTCCCACCCGCCTTCTTTCTTATTGTCATGTCTTCCTGTCTGTATTTTCAGCTTCTCCCTGTATATCAGTAGTAGTAGTAGTAGGAATAGTAGTAGTAGTAGTATTGGTGGTCGTAGTATCTACTTAAAACTCTTTTGATGTGTAATGTGCGAGAATTGTAACTGAAAATGCCTGATGCACTTAAGACCTCGCGAGACGTGCCTGTAGAGTGTCAAGACCCACTATCATGAAACCGACGGCTGGTGCCTCACCACCCGACCTCTCTCCCCTTTTTTTTTTTTTGCAGGTCACGAGGCGTCTTGAGACACTTAAACGAGACGACGTAGAAGCGAGAGGGAAAACTGGCGCAGACCACGAGACGGAAAGCCAGCGGACCAGCCAAGTATTGTGGTGACTGGCGTCTTGGTTCGAGACGCTTTTTATAGCCCCCAGACTCATCAGGCGGACAGCAGGCAAGTTTCTTAAGCTCTTCAGTGTCATCTGGCCTTCCATTTACGTTTCCGTGGGGGAGATAAAGAGAGAGAGAGAGAGAGGAGAGCCCGGAACTCGTATCCCACGTATAGAGATATCTTTCGTCTTGGATATGACACAAGTTGACGCAGTTAAACCGGGAAACAAAAGGCGGACACACACTCACACACACCCACACACATCACCCGACTTTCTTGTCAAGTCACTCTCTTCCGTGTCGGCGGAGACTTCGCGAAAGCTAGAGGAGGGAGGGCTTTAGACCGAGCTGAGGAAGCTGTCGCCGCGTCAGTGTCCTGCCGGACTGCTGAGGAAGGTGTCGTTTGTATCACGTCTTTGTCTTGCTGAGGAAGATGTCGTTTATATGGCATTTTTTTTTCTTAATAAACTCCCCCCCCCTCCCTCACAGTTGTAAGACTTTTGACTTAAAAAAAACAAAATCGTTTTTCAAGAAACTCCTAGATTTTTTAATAAAAAAGAGTCACATTTGAACGGTATATTATCTACTGATGTGAATTACATTTTAGGTAAACAAAGTTTTGCATTCTTTATCGCACAGAAGCTAATTCGAAAACTTTCCTCAGCCTCAACTTTCTCCTCCTCCTCCTCCTCGTCTTCGCCCTCGTCAAATCACAGAACCAGTTACTGCCTCAGTCTAAGACGAGTCACACAGAACCAGTTACTCCCTCAGTCTAAGACGAGTCTAACAGAACCAGTTACTCCCTCAGTCTAAGACGAGTCTAACAGAACCAGTTACTCCCTCAGTCTAAGACGAGTAACAGAACCAGTTACTTCCTCAGTCTAAGACGAGTAACAGAACCAGTTACTTCCTCAGTCTAAGACGAGTCCAACAGAACCAGTTACTTCCTCAGTCTAAGACGAGTCTCAGAACCAGTTACTGCCTCAGTCTAAGACGAGTCACACAGAACCAGTTACTCCCTCAGTCTAAAACGAGTCTAACAGAACCAGTTACTCCCTCGGTGTAAAACGAGTTTTTCCCCTTAAATGCGCACATGATTACGTTATGAGCAAATTGGTCCATCCCTAAGCATTTGTAAAGCCAGTATTACTTAATCTTAAAACCCATGAATAAACATCTATAAATAAGTTGCTTCTTTTTTTTTTTTACCAAATAATCTCTTAAAACCCATGAATAAACATCTGTAAATCAGTTGCTTCTTTTTTTTTACCAAATAATCTATCTCACTCGTGGACAATTTTGTCTAATTTCAAAATCTAATTATCTGATTCGTAAATCGTTCTCAAATGTGACTGTAGTTAAGAGACCAGTAGCACCATCGCTTGGTCACACTCGTTTGACCTCGACTATCTCCCAGCGAGGCCGTCTGGGGCGCCCCCCCGCCCAGCGAGCGTATGATTGGAAGGAATGTGTCTCATTAACCACTTTGCACCCTAACGAGGCGAACGGTTGTTAGCGCTCATTTCGGAGAATTAATTCCCGAGTGCGTTTAGCTGTTGAGGTCAACGAGTACGTGTTTGTCCCTCTCGTTAAGCTTTCGGCCCAAACCACTGAGGTCACAGTCGTTAAACTCGATAGGGTCTTTTGTGGTTAATGGGTCGGTGGCGATTTGTCTCCCAGACTCGGCGCGGGAGAAAATACGAAATTTATAACCTAATCAGGCGTCAGTGCGCAGACAAACGCCATCGCCCAATTAACACTGATAATTTATGCAAATTAATGAAGTTCTCTTGACCCAGTTTTTCTCTCTTACATGACTTATTACCTTCATCTCTCTGGGTGTTTTCTTAACGGTGTGTTACTAGTTAATCACTTCCCACCATGATTCAAGATCGTGCGGTTCGCGAGGTGATTATTATAATCACTAATGCATCGTTTCCACTCGAGTTTAGCCGTAAGGTGTACCCTAGTATAGGACCGTGATCCCCCAGTGTGAGTAATTAGGACTTGTTGGGTCGATCTTCTTATTCTTCTTGTGTCGTGTGGCATACGTATAGTGTCTTCATCCTCACCATCTCTTTTTACTCTGTCCTGCCATCCTCACCTCACCATCCTCACTATCACCCTACCAGCCTCCCTGCTGCTGGCCTACAAGCCTCTCACCATCTGCCAGCTAACACTGGTGAAGGTTCTGTAGAAATAACATCAGCGATGGGAACAGTTCTTTGTGTGTTGTGACTTTGGTATCTCCCACTTCCCATCTCTCCTCTCTCTCTCTCTCTCTCTCTCTCTCTATCTATCTAGCTATCTCTATCTATCTATATCTGCACGAGTCAATGCGACCGAGACACTGTCTCAGATTTTTACCGTCTCCCCCCGTAGTACTGGATCACTTCCAGGATTTAAAAGGTTCCCAACCCATATTCGTATATACCTTTCCCAGCCAACCCTTCCATCTCTTCTAGACTTGTGCTTGCGCTCATTATTCTTCCTTGTCCTTTTCCTCTTGAAGCCATCGAGACCAACCACTTGTTCGGGTTGGCAAGGTAGTGTGAACTAGTTGGAAGCCGTAAATGAGTGAAGACGATATCTCAGAGTCACTCTCGTTAACTACCAACACCAAATAAGATAACTGGTGTAACTGGGCCGTTCCCAATAAGTAATGGTTTAGGGTTTACGTGGAATCCTGCCTATAGCCTCACCTTTGCCTGTTCTCCATCATCGTCTTTGTTTAGTCTCCCCCTCACCCCCCTTGGACGCTGGCAATTGGATACGCCAGCAAACAGTACGTCGCCTCCTTGATCACAGTCCAGCAAAATCCATCTCAGTGTAGTAGCTGTTTACCTCTTGATTCTGGCATTGTTCAGCATACCAGCGTCGTCTTCACCTTGCTAGAAATCGTACGTGAGGTTTTTCAGTCTGCGAAGTTGAGGAGGAAGTGCATACAATTTCCCCCCCCAGCAACGGTGTGCGAGGAGTCAGCCAGCCAGGTTCGTAATGGCTTCGAAATATGAGATATACCGACAATAGCTGTTCTGATTGCTCGCGCGTTGGGTGAGCGAGGAGGGTCGTAACATTCCCCAATATGGTGGGGGATGGTCTGCGCCTCGTGGAGTCTCCAGGCGTGTGTATGTTAAGGGTCAAGACCCGCTCTATTTGCTCCTGCTGTCTAGCGGGTTGGGTCTAGCGCAATCTAATGGCGGGAGGCATATCGTTCCTACTCATCTAAGGGATATTGTCTCATTTCTTTTGCTACGGTAGATGACATAGAGCACCGGTAGAAGCAGCTCCCCAAATCGAAGGTATTGATGGTTAGAGGGGAAAAAAAAGGGCAAGAAAATAGAGATTTAAAGGTGTTATCTCTTCACCTGGTTAGCTGTTCTTTAACAGAAAATGTATTGATGGATTTATGGAAACGTTTTGGACCATGTTCTTCCTTGTACACGGTAATCTTTTTCCAAGAATTTAGATGTTTCTTATCATCCTCCTGTGCTTAATCCTTGATCTCCAATACTTTCTAAGTGCTGGGCTTGGATGGGTGTGCCGGTCCTAATCTTGCTCACATCCTATGGTAAAACTTTCTTGTATTCTTTGAGGTCTTTTGTGTAACCATTCCTCCCTCAGTCTTAGCTTTTCCCCCTCCTCCCTGCCTTCTGTATATATATATATATATATATATATATATATATATATATATATATATATATATATATATATGAGGCTGAAATACCCATGTATTCCTATCCCTCAGTAGATTTCGGAGAACTTTGCACCATAACGTTAGCTTTGGTTCCTGGCTACTGAAATTCTTGTCCCAGTTCATGTTTCCAAAGATGCCGTCGAGGAGATGTCAGGTCTTTTCTCTGATGATTTCTTACATCCATGTTTGTCACTGAAGCATTAAGTGATCTCTTGTTTTCCCTTTTTTCTGTCTTGTACGGTAAGCGAGACGGCACAGGCAACTGAGTACATTAATCACGCTTTAGCGAAGGATCAGCGTCAGGAACAGACGAAGAAAGGCGTGGGCTGAATAGAACAAATTGGAGCGATGTGGTATACGCAGGGTGAAGTATTCTCGTTGGTCTGAACCAGTTGCGCAAGAAGCGATCAAGGTGCACAGATGGTGAAGTTCTTTAAGACTTGGCTGTCTGGTTTCGGTACATCATATATACATGGATATTTTATGTGTGTAATTGGAGCCATTGTTCTTGTGTTCCTGACGCTGCCTCTCTACAGCGGGAAAGAGAGGTGTGTGTGTGTGTGTGTGTGTATATATATATATATATATATATATATATATATATATATATATATATATTCTCTCTCTGTGTGTGTATGTGTGTGGTTACATACTTTCTCACATGATGGTGTCAGAAAAATAGTTTTCGTAAATTTATTCCAGGTATAATATCTAAAGTTTAATTAATGTTTGGATATAACTTTAATTAAGTTCCCCGATATCACTTTTTGTTTCGGATAATTGCTTCCAACAATTTGTCGTTTGACTTTTAATGAATTTTTAAGCTCAGCGTTTTTCGTTCTTTAACTAAAATGATCGTTGTAATTACTGAGTCTTTATACATTTACATCGCCAGTGTGTATAAAAAAAAAAAGGGTTTTCTTTCCTTCAGTTTTCGGTTTTTTGTCCATAACTGTCGTGTTGTATCACACGAATATAATCATAACATTATTCTTTTTACTGTATCCGTCTTTATTTTTACGCCAAGGGAACGACACACACACACACACATACACACACACACACACACACACACACACACACACACACGAGGAAAAATATATACCAAGTGCTTCGAGCGTGGTCAAGTAGCAGATAAGATTTCTTGAGGCAGCAGAACCACCACGAGTAAGGGAAGTGACGCCACCGTCACAAGCTGTGAGAACTGCGGTGCGCCAAAGACGCGTACCTCGGGTAAACGACTCTGACCGTTCAAACGACAGATGGCGTAACAGCTCTCAGTACAAAGGATCGTTTCCCCAACGTGGAAAACTATGGGACACCGCTAGTCACCAGCCACAACCTGCAGGACAGTGATCCGTCACAACCACAACCTGCGGGACAGTGATCCGTCACAACCACAACCTGCAGGACTGTGATCCGTCACCACCACAACCTGCAAGACAGTGACAATCACCACCACAACCTGCAGGACAGTGATCCGTCACCACCACAACCTGCAAGACAGTGACAATCACCACCACAACCTGCAGGACAGTGATCCGTCACAACCACAACCTGCAGGACAGTGATCCGTCACAACCACAACCTGCAGGACAGTACTTACTCACATACTTATGAGTAATGTTGTAGAAATGTCAGCATAAACCCTATCATTCCCTTTGAGAAAGCAGTGACAATTCACTGACGTGTAATGATATGGAAATGTTAACTGAAACCTTGACATTTGACACTGGATTCCATGATTTCAGAGCCTGGCTTGAGGGGGCATTTGGTTTCCGATTCATCATTACTCGAGTCGTGCATCGTAGCATTTGCTCCTGTGAACCAATGGCGTCCTTCCTTCTGTGTCTCTGCTGCTTGACCCCCGTGTCGCCGGGACCTCCTCTCTTGGACTGCCTGATCTTCAGCAGGACCTCCTCCTCCTCACCACCACGACCACCTGCTTGCTGCTGGAGCAACTCCTGCTGGACCCCTGATGCGCTGTGTGTGTGTGTGTGTGTCACCCTCCCTCCCCCGGCCTCTACTCATCATCACCTGCTGCTAGCCAGTGGTGTATACAAAGTCACACACACACACACACACACACACACACACACACACACACACCACTGGCACAGTGACAACAGGAAATGGGGAGACGCGGTTCTTGTCCACGGGGGTTCTTGCAGTGGCAACGCTGCCGTCCGTGGCGCTGCAGGTGTGTGTGTGTGTGTGTGTGTCGTGTACTGCTGTTGATTATGACTCTATCGGTATCACGGCTTTTCCTCCGCCGCCCGCCAGAAACTTTTGATAAGCGTCGCGTCCCGGTCTGTTGTTGTTCCGACGAGGGTTTCGTCTCGTCATCGCGAGGTGTTGACGGTCGTTGTAGGCCCGACTGACCTCCTCTTCTGCTGTGGTGGTTGAGGGCACCGTCAGCCCTAGGCCAGCAGATGCCTTATTGCCGCTCGTTCCGAATGGGAAACTGAACGATGATTGAGGGCTTCAAACATTGCTCTCGAGTAATTGCTGGATTTGAGCCATATTTTCCATCATTCTTTGTCAGCTTGTGATGCTTAGCACTTGCCCTAGGGAATACTTGTATATATGAGGATTTAGGTACGTAAACATACACAGGTCATTAGCCATTAACCTTCTGGGGGATAAGATGCATTGGTTACTTCAAAGGTAAACATCGGTTCTCTCCCCAACGCATTAAAAACAGACTTCTCCGCTCGGAGCGCCACTGTTTGTTTACTTTAAAACACACACGGCGGTGCTTCTGCAGTCACGTGCAGTGGAGGGAGAACGTTGATCAGATGATCACGGTCAGAACGGGTGTGGACCGCTGCCCCTGGGGCTTGGAAGCAACTACACGACCCGCCAAAACGGCTTCAAGTTACGGGTAACTCTTACGGGGGAAACTGTAGAGTTATGGCGTGTCTGATGTGCGACTGTCATCCACACCGCAGTGCAGAAAGGTGGCCCGTTACGGGAAAAAGAAAACCTGAGGGCGACGCAGTTCCCGTCGCGCATCGTGGTGACGGAAGATGAGACACGGCGAGGACGTGCGTTCCGCCACAAGGGCCGAGACGCAAGCACCAGAGCGTGATTTGCGACCATCACGGACCCGCACCGACCGTGAAACTCAAAAACAGTTGCTTGCTGGAGGACATTGCATACATACTCGCCATTTCCCGCGTGAGGGAGGCGTAGCGTCAAGAGCAGACGACAGAGCCTTAGAGGGAAAAATTCCTCACTTGGCTCCTTGCTCTGTTCCTTCTTTTGGAGAGTAATACAGTAAGGGAGGATTTCCAGCCACCCGCTCCCTCCGCTTTTAGTCGCCTTTTACGACACGCTGGGAATACGTGGGAAGTATTCTTTCTCCCCTATCCCCAGGGATTATATGTATATCATACATATTTGCCATTTCCCGCGTTAGCGAGGTAGCGTTAAGAAGAGAGAACTGGGCCTTAGAGGGAAAATTCTCACTTGGCTCCCTTCTCTGTTCCTTCTTTTGGAAAAGTAAAAGCAGGAATATCCTACCTTCCTTAGGCTTTAGTAAGCCCCTTTGTTATATTTATATGTACTCACGACACTTGTCAGATGCTTCTGGTATTATTGTACAGGGGTACCTAGTGAGAGTACTAGGATTCCGATTCCTCTGTCAAGGAATAAAGCATTGAAACTGAACTGAACTAAAGGGAGGATTTCCAGCCCCCCGCTCTCGTCTCTTTTAGTCGCCTTTTACGAAAACGCAGGGAATACGTGGGAAGTATTCTTTCTCCCTTATCCCCAGGGATGATACATATGTATATAGATATATGAGACGTACTTCATATTAATGTAGAGAGGAATGTAGCACTGTGAGGCACACAGTAACCCTTCTGGTCACAGTATTGGAGGACGGAGAGCTCTGGGCTTTTAAGTCTCATAATTTTTACTTTCCGTTGTTTGACTTTTCCATTACCGTTAATGAAAACAGTCACTCCAGTCACACGAACCTCTGTTGTATTATAATCCCATGGAAAAAAAAAAGAGAGAGAGAGAAGAGAATGTTTTATTCCAAACGAGCTGGACTCATTTGTTGCAGTACTTGTGTTGTATGAGAGAGATGTGTGTATGTATGTAGATTAATATTTTTTGATGTGTATGTTTGCAGTGTATGATAACGGGTTGGGATATGGCTACCTGGTTATTTGACGAGTGACAGACTGACTGACTGACTGACTGACTGACAACCATAGAGGTTGAAAAGAAAGAAAAAGAAGAAGTCCTCGCTTGGCTCCATCCTTTGTTCTTTCTGCTGGAGAGTTATACTACAGGAGGGGGAGGATTTTCAGCCATGCCTGATATTCCAGGGATACACACGTCGCTGTTTGGAAGGCGACAAGAATGCATCAGTCAGTCATTTGATGATGATGATGACGACGACGACCCCAGAGCTCGACGGTGTGACCCCATAACAGTCATGCCCAAGGGTCGTAGTTATTCTCTCGTGCTCAGGTGTCGTTGCAGTGCCGTGCTTGAGGAGGGGTCGTAGAACCACCACAGTCGTGCTAAAGAGATGTAGAGAGACTCGTTTTTCAACTCTGCTCGAACGCTTCAGGTCAATATATATATATATATATATATATATATATACATACACACACGATATAACGACAGAACTTTTCAGTAGAGCGAAATGCCTTTACAGCATATACGAACCAGTATTTTGAGTCGTGTATATTTCATATATATTTTTCCCCCCAGTATGGCAGAGGATTCTTGCTTAATGACCTCTACCTGTTACCGACCATTAAGTCAAACAGCACACATTACCCACTCCACTGGTATCTAGATTAGTGCAACACTGAGCTAATGGCTTTGCCTCCGTCACAAAATTTGTTTCCACACATACAAAAAATATATATTTTCTTCGTAACAATACGGTTTAATGAGAATTAACAACAGTTATAAACGGTTTATGTTTTTTTTATATTTAAAGATACGTTTTGATTCACATCCGCTCGCATTTTGATGTGAAAAGGAAAATTATTGAATTCTTTTTGTTTTCTTCGTCATGAGACACCAAAATTGGAAAACAGTTTAAGCAACACACTAAGTCTTTCTTGGTGTGTTGCGGGGAGTAGGTCGGCGAGCGGATGTTTTGGTGTTAACTGCAGTAGTTCCCTTGCTTGAGCTGGTGGTACGTTACTGGTGTTATTACGCCTGCTTGCCGTTACTGCTACTGTTATCGGCTTTGTTACTCACGGCGTTATGGCTGCCGCCTCTGATAACGGTAATGGGTTTAACTCCAGAATATTTTTAGATATCATTTTTTATATTTTTTTTTTCCTCATTTTCACAGCTCAGTGTTGTTTGATAGCAGGATGTCCTTCAGCTTGGCTTAATAATCTTTTATACAGTAATTATTATTATCATCATCATTATCATTATTATTGTTAATATTATTATTATTATTATTATTATTATTATTATTATAATTGATAATAATGATAATAATAATATTAACAATAAGTATTTAATCTTTATTGTTATTATCACTACTTTATGTAGTAGTAGTAGTAGTAGTAGTGGTTGTAGTAATATTATTTATCATTACTGTTATTCACAATAACTATTTTTGTCTTCATTGTTATTGTTAAAGTATCACTGAAACTATCAACCCCGTTATCAATATCATTATCACATTATTTGAATTATCGTTATAATGATGATAATGAAAAGTAGTGATGACAGCAAATGATACAAGAGATATTGACTGTTTTCCTTATAAGTTTGCTCACTCCGACTTAAGGAACTGACACTTTGAGGAGAAAGTCTTTAGATTTATGGACTTCCGTGGTGTAGCGGTTAGCGTTCCTGACCGTGACGCATTCACGGGCCGCCCAGGATCGAGCGCATAGGTTCGAATCCTGGTTGCGGCAGTCGGTCCACAGTCAACCCACCTGTTCATCCACTCTAAGGGGTTGGTCTGTAAAATGGATACCTAGCTCGGGCTAGGGTGTATATATATATATATGGGGTTAATGAGATGGCTTTGACTAGGGCCTCAGTTGCCAGTGCCGTCTCAGCTAACATATAACTGGAGAGGAACATGCTGTCAAGGAAACCGAATATGTAAATGTTAGACTGATGTGAATGTCGAGGACTTGAATGTATGGAACGATTTAGATCTGGAAGAGGTAATGATATGCACTGGACTGGGTGAAAAGGTACAACAGAAGCCTTTTGAGCAAAGGGGAACTAGCGAGTATTCTGGTATACGGAACATAAGGATTTAGAGTGAAGTCAGGGCAACGTATACTGGGCCTGGGGTATACAAGGTCGAAGTCAGGGCAACGTGCACAGGTCTTGAACTACAAGTTTCCCAGGTCTGGAACTCCCCCAGCAGACCGCGAGTCCCAAAATGAAGGGAGGCCTAAGAGACTTCCGAGTGACTCACACAACCTTCCGTCCTGAAGTGTAGGGAACACTCGAGAGACCTTGAAGAGAACATAACACACGCCACGAGAAAAACAAACAAACTAGCGAGCGAGGATCGTACGCGTCCCTTTGAGAGATTGCTTTCCCACTCATGGTCCGGCTCGTGTTTCTCGAGGTACGAGTCTCGTCCTTTTCGTCGTAATGTGATGCAGAGTTGTGTATATGCCCCGCTGAGGTCTCGTTTCTAGCAGGGCGGGTGAGAAAGAGAGAGAGAGGGAGGGAGGAGCAGTGACTGCAGCGGCGGGACTTGCCATTTTGCAAAGCTGGTACGTGGATGAGGTGTATTTGCCGCCTCGGTTCTGATCATCTGCCTGACTCTGTCACACGGTGTTTAATAAGCTTCACGCACCACCGGGAAGCTTTAAATCAGACTTCTACACAGATTTAGGAGCCTTGAGAAATGTGGTGTGTGCTGCAGCCAGTCAACAGCTGCCCGAGGTTGATGCTTTAGGGAATTCATTTTGTGCTTGAAGGTAGTGATTATATTATCTTTGCCCTTTGGCGGTACAGTTGTCATCGGGAGACGCCGGGAAGGACGCAGGAGATAGAGAGACACACTTGCCATGACTGCTCTGTCACGGGAGGAGGTGCTTGTATGACACAAGGACACCAGCGAGGTTATCGGTAGCAGGAGTCTGACTAACCGTGTCACGTATGGACTCACCAAAGCTAATTGACGTCTCTTGTTGTCAGGAAATATTCCGTGTCGTGCTAGACCCCTTTCCTTGTTCTTCGTCTCCTTCCCTTTAACATTGCTACTCCTCTCGTTCATTCATTCATTTTCTCCCTTCCTCCCTTCATGCCACGTACACTTCACGCATTCTCTTGTTCACCTGCTGTAACCTTGCCTCCGTCAGCTGGCAGTCAGCACCGCTAGGAACACACACACACACACACACACACACACACACACACACACACACACAGGGGTCTGAAATTTCCCACGAGCGACCCTGAGCTGCCGTGTTGGGGGTCCGCTGAGCGCAACGGTCCGCATCGTGAGTGTGGTGGGGTTGGCACGTACTCCACAGGGCTGTTACCGCCACCACTCGCTGTACCAGACACACACACACACACACACTCACACAGTCTCACTGTGCAGCTAAAAAGGCAGTCGGAACAGCATCTTTGACTGGAGCAGTTGGCGAGGCTGTCGGAAAAAAAATGTCCTGTTTTCTCGGCCAGGCAGCAGACGGAGGCGGTCTGAGCAGAAATTTTATGTAGGAACACAGCTGCTTCTGTGCAGCAGATACGGGACTTAAAACCGAACCGCTGTGGCTGTGCAGCAGATGGAGTTGTCCAGACGATGTATTCGTGTGCAGCAGACATTGACACGATATGAACAGTATTGAACGTCGACAAGAAGCATGTTCACAATACACCTTCTCTTGTTGAAATTACTTTTAAGACAGCAATCTTGATCGTCCAACAAGCAGTGCAATTCCTTCACAGCGATAAACTCTTCACCAGGTCATCTACGAAGCTGTGTACACCCCATGTAAAGACAGGAAACATAATGGGTGCCAAGCACTACCTTACTCATTCAGCAAGATGTCCATGTTGTGCAAGATCTCGATACAGAATTCGTTGAAAAATGTTAGTATCACCAGTTATCATAGCTTTGCCCTTTGTGATGTTTATATGTGTTTATCTGTGAAGAGAATTGACCTGATCTTATCGACTACATTTCTCTCTTTCTTTTATACGTAATGAATAACGTAACCTCGGACCCCTACTAGGCTGATACTGGCTTCTAGCGTGACACATTACCATTCCCTATGAGCGAAAAAGTTTCTCCATTCAGGAATATACGTCTTGGTGACTGCTGTAACCGCTGTAGGACTCGACAGACAGACAGACAGAGAGAGAGAAACATTCTGGTCGAATTTTTGTCGGCAAAAGCAACTTGTGAGAAATGATGGGATGGTGAGGCCTTCTGCTCCTTGCCTTGAGGCACCACGGCAAAAACATGCGTCTCTTGTTAGGCTGGTGTGTTTGTCTGTATCTCCTCTCTCTCTCTCTCTCTCTCTCTCTCCGTGTGTTTGTTAGGGAGTGACTGTCTGTTTGTCTGTCTGTCTCTGCTTGTGCGTTTGGTAGGCGGGTAATGACGAAGTGTGCTTTCGCCTGGGTGATTGTTTGCGCACATCAGTGTTCTGTGTCTACCTGTGACGCGGTCTGTGTCGGTATTTGTTTTCTTTGTTTTTCTTGCGTCCGTATGAGTGTGTGTGTGTGTGTGTGTGTGTGACCCGCCCGTATATTTGGTCCACCCGCATCCAAGCTGTCTCCACCCGACCCCCCCTTCCACCTTCGGCCGACTTGCCAATTTACCGGACCCTCCAACACCCGACCCTCCAAAACCCGACCCTCCAAAACCCGACC